>JAAGKR010006497.1:11625-26625 GCA_011419295.1 Clarias macrocephalus
CAGGAGTGCGCCGAGGCGAGAGGCGATGTGTCTGACGCTCCTCTGGAGAATGCGGAAGTGCGCTGAGCCGGCGTGTAACCTGAGCTGTGTGCCGGCACGAAAAGCCTGAGGCGTAGTGAAGCCGGAGTATGCAGCGCTCCTCTGGAGAATGCGGAAGTGTGCAGAGCCGGCGTGTGACCTGAGCTGTGTGCCGGCGCGAGAAGGCTGAGGCATAGAGTGAAACTGGGGCATGCGGAGCCGGCGTATGGATGACAGCATGAGCTCGGCGGGGAGCGAGGATAAATCGTGGTCGGAGAGCAGGCGAAGGTCGTGGCCAGAGTGACGAGAGAAGGGTCCGTAATCCAAAATCGTGGTCGGGGAAGCAGGTAAGCGGTCGGCAACGGGAAATATCGAAACAACAAATCCAAATCGAGAGGCAGAGACGTGGTCAGAAAAAACAAAGCGAGGTCAAAACTAGGCAGACAGAGACGGAAGAAAACGCTGGTGAATTGAGGCTGGTAAGGCGCACAATAAACTGGCGACATGACGGAGTCAGAGCGTGGCTTAAATGGGATAGGTAATTACGTCAGTGATAGACAACAGGTGTGGGAAAACAGGAAGTGAGATGAAAGAAATGCTCAGGTGATCATGATGGGGCTGTGGCTTGGCGTGACGTGACAGGCCCCGAGACTTCATGCACCTCAAGTACTTCAACCTTGTAAATTCTCCAGTAGTAGGGGTTACAAGATGTGTTAAAAATGTTGTGTGCCCTATTGATCTCTGCACTGCCCAATGCCTAAAGTGCAATATTTTTAGTAGTAGTTGATGGATAAGAGAAAGTACCCATTTACAATAAAAGTGTATAGTACAGACCAAAAGTTTGGACACACCTTCTCATTCAAAGAGTTTTCTTTATTGTGTTCTTTAGCCCAAACAAGTCTCTTCTGCTTGTTGCCTGTTCTTAGAAGTGGTTTCCTAGCAGATATTCTACCATGAAGGCCTGATTCACACAGTCTCCTCTTAACAGTTGTTCTAGAGATGTGTCTGCTGCTAGAACTCTGAGTGGCATTGAACTGGTCTCTGATCTGAGCTGCTGTTAACCTGCGATTTCTGAGGCTGGTGACTCAGATGAACTTATCCTCCGCAGCAGAGGTGACTCTTGGTCTTCCTTTCCTAGGGCGGTCTGCATGTGAGCCAGTTTCTTTGTAGCGCTTGTTGGTTTTTGTGACTGCACTTGGAGACACTTTCAAAGTTTTCCCAATTTTTCGGACTGACTGACCTTCATTTCTTCAAGTAATGATGGCCACTTGTTTTTTTCTTCACTTAGCTGCTTTTTTCTTGCCATAATACAAATTCAACCTCTTTGAATGAGAAGGTGTGTCCAAACTTTTGGTCTGTACTGTATGTGCCAGCCAATTTAGTTTTAGAACACCACCACTACGTTGGCCTCCACACAGTCTACCTCAGGTAATCCATCATGACAGATTAGTCATAGAACACCTGGGGATAAGCTGGTTCCCACCTAACCTCAACCACAGCATTGTGCCCTGACCAAAGGGGTCTGGTTGGCTACCTGCTCCCCAGTTGTGTGCCTTGAAGGAGTTCCAGTACCAGCAACTTTAGACAGTCTTACCTTTGGACATGCGGCAGTGTGGGTCACCCATCATTTTGTTTTGTGAGGTCCCCACCTCTGGAGTGTTGGACAAGGTCTAGGTCATTAGGCTTCCATCAAGACTTACCCTCTCCCAGAAGTTGGTGTGCTTTAAAAAAGCACAGCCTTAACATAAATTAAGGTTCTTCACTCCACAGCTGATTGCAAATATTTATAAAGTGACAGAAGTCTCTACACAGAGGTTCTACTTAACATCAGAAGCACATCGTTGAACCCAACTCTGAAATCCTTTTTGAAAATCCCCTTTGTCACAGTTGACGGTCTCCCACTGTGCTACATAGCCACAACAACTGATTGGTATTAATTACTATTTTGGATAGTTTATATATTTCTGGATAATATGACTTTGGGAGCAGTGGTGGCTCAGGTGTTTGAGGCTCTGGGTTGCTGATCAGAGGGTTGGTGGTTCAAGCCCTGTCACTCCTGGGTTGCCACAGTTGGACTCTTGGTCTAAGCCTTAACCTACCCATATAAGCATTGAAAGGGGCAGTGTTATACATGAATGTGCTACAACAGTGCCATTCACTGATAGCAGCTCCCTGATGCCTACAAAACATAGACAATATCCTGGAAATCAATGCTTTGAGCAAAAAAGAAAGAGAGAGAAAGGGTGAACTTGCATATAGATTTGTCTTGCACAGTGGTCCAGTCACTGTACTTAGTGGATGGGCATTACACTTCATCTCTCTGTCCATCAGTCCAGTTGAGCCTCATGCAGCACTGTGGCTGAGTTGTCCAAAATCAAACATATAAAATGCACACATACAATAAACTGGACTTTAGACATTTTATAAATTTACTTACACATTGAAAATATTGTGTATAATTATAAATATTGGTATCTGGTATCCAAATTTTTTGGATTTGTTCACATCTATGAATCTTCGTATCTGCAGAAATTTGTAACTCAAATGTTTGTCAGGGACTACCTATATTTCCTCATTTCTCATGGGTGGTGGGATATCAGCTAATATTCTGTGAGCTGAAGAAAGAAGTTGCCAAATCTTTTAAGTCAAATCAGTTAGGGCTGCAGTGAATCATGTGAGAATCAGTTTTCTCAGGTAAAACAGTGCATGCAATGCACATGATGCATGGTACACTGTTTCCAGTAACCTTTATTGCAATGATGTCCTGTACAGGTGGACTAGATGTGTAGAAAGAGGTTCTACTGAAAAAAAAGGCTTTGTGCTTCCAGAACAGCTCATTAAAGAAAAGCTACAAATGAACATGAATTAGTACTTTTTGCCCTGTGAACAATTAAAAATTATGACCATTTGAATCTTAACCTATCCAGAATCATCTGCCCTCTGCACCTGCTGACTCATCCCTGTGCTGAACTGGATTCCATGTTAATTTAAAGAACTTCTGTTATATTGAACTTTCAGCTGCATAACACACATGATGTTATGTAATTTCTATCCGTTATCACCCAAATGAGGATGGGTTCCCTGATTGAGTCTGGTTCCTCTCAAGGTTTCTTCCTATTGCCATTTTAGGGAGTTTTTCCTCGCCACTGTTGCCGTCACCCTTGGCTCGCTCATCAGAGACATTTTATTCATCATTTACTCTTTCATCTCATAATTATCTAGACACATTTTTCTCACACATACACACTTCCATAAATTTTCTTTTAAATTTTTTTTGTTAAGCTGCTTTGAGACAATGAACATTGTTAAAAGCGCTATATAAATAAAATTTTATTGAATTGAATACCCTCTCTTGCAGATGGCCTAAAAACATTTGTAAATAAATATAAAGATGTAAAGATCACTATTCAGATTAAAGACTCTCCTGTTTTCTTCTTCTTACACACACATACTCAGATACACACATACTCATGTCCACCTGTTACAGGACATGCACAATCACTTACTTAAACCAGGAGTCAACTACAGAGGTGTGAAGAGGGGAGTGTCTATTACCGCCGCGCTCACCGCTGCGACAAAACAACAGCGGCCAAAATAAATAAGTCGCATTTCAAAGTAATTTGTGGAATGACTGCCAGGTGGCGGAAAGTGCCATTTTCCGTGATCTCAGTTTTTAAAAATAATTAAGTCATAAAAAAGTCAAAACAATATGCTGCATCGAAGAAATACTATAGTAATGGTAATTTCCACATCTGTGTATTTTATACAACAAGCAAGAAAAATCTAAATCACAGCTATTGATATTTGCTGCAATAATGAGTTAAAAAAAACATTGAAATTGAACATTAAAACAAGTACAGTCGTGGCCAAAAGTTTAGAGAATGACACAAATATTAGTTTTCACAAAGTTTTCTGCTAAACTGCTTTTAGATCTTTGTTTCAGTTGTTTCTGTGATTTACTGAAATATAATTACAAGCACTTCATACGTTTCAAAGGCTTTTATTGACAATTACATGACATTTATGCAAAGCAGTATTTGCAGTGTTGGCCCTTCTTTTTCAGGACCTCTGCAATTCGACTGGGCTGCTCTCAATCAACTTCTGGCCCAAATCCTGACTGATAGCAACCCATTCTTTCATAATCACTTCTTGGAGTTTGTCAGAATTAGTGGGTTTTTGTTTGTCCACCCGTCTAGACCACAAGTTCTCAATAGGATTAAGATCTGGGGAGTTTCCAGGCCATGGACCCAAAATTTCAACGTTTTGGTCCCCGAGCCACTTAGTTATCACTTTGGCCTTATGGCACGGTGCTCCATCGTGCTGGTAAATGCATTGTTCTTCATCAAACTGTTGTTGGATTGTTGGAACAAGTTGCTGTTGGAGGGTGTTTTGGTACCATTCTTCATTCATGGCTGCGTTTTTGGGCAAAATTGTGAGTGAGCCCACTCCCTTGGATGAGAAGCAACCCCACACATGAATGGTCTCAGGATGCTTTACTGTTGGCATGACACAGGACTGATGGTAGCGCTCACCATTTCTTGTCCGGACAAGCCTTTTTCCAGATGCCCCAAACAATCGGAAAGAGGCTTCATCTGAGAATATGACTTTGCCCCAGTCCTCAGCAGTCCATTCGCCATACTTTTTGCAGAAGCTCAATCTGTCCCTGATATTTTTTTTGGAGAGAAGTGGCTTCTTTGCTGCCCTTCTTGACATCAGGTCATCATCCAAAAGTCTTCGCCTCACTGTGCCTGCAGATGCGCTCACACCTGCCTGCTGCCATTCCTGAGCAAGCTCTGCACTGGTGGCACTCCGATCCCGCAGCTGAATCCTCTTTAGGAGACGATCCTGGCGCTTGCTGGACTTTCTTGGACGCACTGAAGCCTTCTTCACAAGAATTGAACTTCTTTCCTTGAAGTTCTTGATGATCCTATAAATTGTTGATTTAGGTGCAATCTTCGTAGCCACAATATCCTTGCCTGTGAAGCCATTTTTATGCAATGCAATGATGACTGCATGCGTTTCTTTGATTTCTTTGAACAATGATTTCAAGCATCACCCTCCTTTTAACATGTCAAGTCTGCCATTCTAACCCAATCAGCCTGACATAATGATCTCCAGCCTTGTGCTCGTCAACATTCTCACCTGAGTTAACAAGACGATTACTGAAATGATCTCAGCAGGTCCTTTAATGACAGCAATGAAATGCAGCGGTAAGTTTTTTTTGGGATTAAGTTAATTTTCATGACAAAGAAGGACTATGCAATTCATTTGATCACTCTTCATAACATTCTGGAGTATATGCAAATTGCTATTATAAAAACTTAAGCAGCAACTTTTCCAATTTCCAATATTTATGTAATTCTTAAAACTTTTGGCCATGACTGTACACTACACTGTAAGCCCTAATGCTCGAAGTAATTAAACACATTGAGTACTGTTAACCTAAATAATTGAATGAGTAATACGTATGAGTACGTATACATTTACTTTGCTTAAATTTGACGCAAATAAGAAACGGCTATATGTATTACTATAATTTTAGTACTGTTATTGTATTTTATAAGGTTTTGCCAGTGGCGATACAGCGCAACGGGAGGTCATTATTTATTAAAGAAAATTATTCTTATAATTCATTCTCATAATAGGCTGTAAACCCGATGAAGTTGGCAAAACTCAAAATATTTGAGGTAATCAGTTACATAATTCTTTTAAATTAATGATGTTTCCAATTTTAACTAAACAGAATTATACATTTTTGAGTTTGTTGAACTCAAACAAAAAAAATTTGTGGCAGACCACCCAGCACGGGAATCGAACCCAGGGCTTTCCCCATGGTAGGGGGACCACTTACCACTGCGCCACAAGTGCTCTATAGACTTTAGATTGATGGAAGTTTTACTTAAGTTATTGTTACTTACGTACTCAAAATTATTACTCATTCAATTATTTAGGTTATCAGTACTCAATGTGTTTAATTACTTTGAGCATTAGGGTTTACAGTGTACACGCGTAGGCTTTCTAATCACACATGATAAAATCTAAAGGCTCACTGAGTTAACTTTGCTTAAATTTGATACTAATAAAATTTAATTCTACATTTGTACTGTAATTTTAGTACTCTTATTATGAATTCGTTTAAGTACAATGTTACACCTGATTTTATCCGCTACTACGTGCAGCTCTAAAGGAGCTGCGGCTCATTAATCTTTGAAAGAATGAAATAAGGTTTGACGCGTCGGTCTATAGTTATATAGCACCACTCAGTGGTAAAAGCCAGCAACTGCATACCGTCGCTGTGAGGTGCGGCGACAAAACTAGAAAACTGCTCAACACATCTGTACATCAGGAGACATTTTAAATTGCCTTGTTACCTAAAGCCAGCTCCGTTTCATCTCAGCGGAGGAAGACTCTCTTTGAAAACCAGCTTCTGTTGAGACTAAATAGAGGATTTTGAGACACCAGTTTTGTCAGGAATAGTAGTTTGCAAATAAAATGTATTCCTTAGCAATATTTCTGGGGTGAAAGAAGGCTATCTTAGTAATATTACTGATATAAGCTAGTTATTGCCCTTCAAATGGAAGACTGGTGTCAGTAATCACACAAAAGTATTTAAATTAAATTAAATTTAACTTATTGTCATTGTCGCAATACAATCAAAATAAAATTATGGAAATTTGTATGAAATGTGTATGAACCAAAATTTATCAAAATGATCAGATTGTCCCTGATGAGCAAGCCAAGAGTGACAGTGGTAAGGAAAAACTCTGACAGTAGGAAAAAACCTTGTCAGTAACAGGGAACCCATTCTCCTTTGGGTGATGACGGCTAGCAGGGATTGCTGTGTTTAGTGGCTGGAAGTTCAATATAACAGTCAATGTCTTTAAGTTGATATGGAATCCAGTTTGTTATTGGAGGTCTTAGGTAGACTATAGGAAATTCCAGTCCTGAACTGTTGAACGACTGTAGTCACAAGTCCTCAGAGAACAGCTGTCTGCGACATGGGTAGATTGACAGAGAGAGACATGGAGAGGGAGGGAGAGAAGAGGAGAGAGCAGAAGAGGCGGAGTGATAACAGTTAGGTATGGTGAAAGTCAAGTAATGTATGAAGTGAATGTATATTTAGTGCAGATTGCAAGCAGGGACTCCAGCAAGACTAACTATGACAGCATAACTAAAAGGGAGAGCCAGAAGGAAACACAGACATGAGGGCTTTCTGGGATGTAAGGCAACCAATAACTTCAACATCTACAAACCTGAGTGATCAGTTTGAGTGGAGAAGACAGCATCTAAACAGACCAGTTCACCAGAAAGCTCTATGCCCATGAGTACTCCAGATCTGCTCCTTTACCTAAGGCAAATCTATTCAGAAAAATGCTTTTAGCCTAGACTTAAACACTGAGATTGTGTCTGAGTCTCGAACATTAATTGGATGGCTATTTCATAACTTTGGGGCTTTGTAAGAAAAAGCTCTGCCCCTTACTGTAGTTTTCATAGTACACAGTATTGACAAGCAGCCTGCATCCTTTGATCAAAGTAGGCTTGGCGGATCGTAAGACACCAGAAGTTCACTTAGGCACAGATGACACAACTCAGTGAAGTACTTAAAACTCGGTACTCGGTGAACGGAATGGAAATTGCACCATTCCTTGGGGAGCCCCAGTGTTACTTAAACAGGTGCTCAAGTGCACAGCTCTGTAGTGTCTCAAACTGTTGTCTATCCTTCAGAAAATCAGTAATCCTTACATCCAAGGGGGCAGCCACCTACATATCCTTTATACCCTCAATATTTTAGGCTGGATGGATCAGGAGAAATAAAAAGAAACTTGACATAAACTATGGTGTTAGGTCTATCCAGGAAGAAAAATACTTTCTGTAATGGACCATCATCCACACCAACATGGGGCTGATATGCAACCTGGAGAGGGTCTTATGATGAGTACACATTTAGTCTGTGGTAGAGCTGGGTGATATGCCTTATAAATAGTATTGATTTTCGATTTCAAAACAATTATTTTTATTAAAATGAATTAAAAATCATTAAAACACTAGAATGAAAAATACTACTTTCATTAACAGGTTATTTTAGAAAAGCAATATAAACAATGTACATACCTCTTTTTGGGATTAATAAAATGTATTGTTTATACAAGTTCTGGTTATTCTAGTAAAATATGAGGGATTGGCTGCAGACCTAAAATACTTTTTATAAAATAAATAGTTGTATACATAGAAAAAAAAGTTTAAGAATATACTGTATATATATACAGTACAGACCAAAAGTTTGGACACACCTTCTCATTCAAAGAGGTTGAATTTGTATTATGGCAAGAAAAAAGCAGCTAAGTGAAGAAAAAAACGAGTGGCCATCATTACTTGAAGAAATGAAGGTCAGTCAGTCCGAAAAAATTGGGAAAACTTTGAAAAAAAAAAAACAGTCACAAAAACCATCAAGCGTTACAAAGAAACTGGCTCACATGCAGACCGCTCCAGGAAAGGAAGACCAAGAGTCACCTCTGCTGTGGAGGATAAGTTCATCCGAGTCACCAGCCTCAGAATTCGCAGGTTAACATCAGCGTAGATCAGAGACCAGGTCAATGCCACACAGAGTTCTAGCAGCAGACACATCTCTAGAACAACTGTTAAGAAGAGACTGTGTGAATCAGGCCTTCATGGTAGAGTGTCTGCTAGGAAACCACTGCTAAGGACAGGCAACAAGCAGAAGAGACTTTTTTGGGCTAAAGAACACAATAAAGAACACAATAAAGAAAACTCTTTGAATGAGAAGGTGTGTCAAAACTTGATGATGTTGGCCCATCCTTTGCAGCTATAATAGTTTCAACTCTTCTTTAAAGGCTTTCCACAAGGTTTAGGAGTATGTTTATGGGAATTTTTGTCCATTCTTCCACAAGCACATTTGTGAGGTCAGACATTTATGTGTTGGACGAGAAGGACTGACTCGCAGTCTCTGCTCTAATTCATTCCAAAGGTGTTATATCGGGTTGATGTCAGGACCAATCAAGTTCTTCCACAACAAACTCGCTCATCTATGTTTTTATGGACCTTTATGTACTGGTGCGCAGTCATGTTGGAACAGGAAGAGACCATCACCAAAGTGTTCTCACAAAGTGGGAGCGTGAAATTGTCCAATATGTGTTGGTATGCTGAAGTATTAAGAGTTCCTTCCACTCAAAGTAAGGGGCCAAATTCCTGAACCCCACAACGTCAGTAATATCTTTTCATTGAGGCTCCTGCTAATCATATGGGATAGAGTGGGAAAATGAGGTGGCTATTTTTACCTGGTTTGTAGCCAGTATTGTCGCGCTGCCACATGTCTTGTTTAGCTTGCATCTTCAAACACGACTCCGATTCAACAGTTTGACTGAGGTGCTGGAGTAAATTAGTGATGCTGCTTCCTTTAGTTGCCACAAACTTTAGACAAATTTTACTGCTGGCTTTGGCTTGTTCAATGTCTAAAGTTGCGAACCTGAACAATTTCCATACTACTGAAGAAACCACACCTCTGTTGGAAACAAGCTCTTTGGTTTCATCAGAGTGTTGTATTTCGTACAGTAGTTCCCATGGGGGGGGGGGGGGGGGGGGTGGCACAGGGACTGTGGGACAGACCTATGGAAGCTCGTGGTGCCACTCCAAAGTGAAACTATAAAAACAATTTACATTTTTTACATAAACCATAAATTTTAATTAATCTAGTCTGGGGTGTACTAAGACCAATCTTTCAATTAAATTAAATTAAATTAAATTTTAATTTTATAGTGCTTTTAACAATTGTCATTGTCGCAAAGCAGCTTTACACAATCAAAAGAATTATTTAAGTTTGTATGAAATGTGAATGTGTATAAATCAAAATGGTCAGATAGTTCCTGATGAGCAAGCCGAGGGCGACAGTGGCAAGGAAAAACTCCTTTAGATGGCAATAGGAAGAAACCTTGAGAGGATCCGGACTCAACAGGGAACCCATCCTCATTTGGGTAAACAGAAAGCAGGAATTGATCTGCATTCATACTGTGTGTTAGATGGCAGGCAGTTCAGTATAGCAGTTGTTAACAGATGTTAATTGATGTTAATATGGAGTCCAAATAGTTATTGGAGGCTCAGGTAGACTTGTAGGAAATTTCAGTCCTGAACTATCGAGCGACTGCAGCCAAGTCCGTAGAGAAACCGCTGTCAACATCAGTCGAGGCCAGAACCGACATAGTACAGTGAAACCGTCCCCAGACACTGGACGCATCCCAAAGAGACACACTGGATGCCCCGTGTGTCTCTTTGGGATGCGTCCAGTGTGGACGCATCCCAAAGAGACACACGGGGCATCCATGTGACGAGATCCCCAACCAGAAACCGGGCACCAGGATGAGTCAGGCAGGTCCAGAGGGCAGAGGGAGTCTGGATCAATGACAGCTCAGGAACGACATGTGTAGCTCGACAGAGAGAGGTAAAGAGAGAGGGGGAGAGCAGAAGAGGAGAGATGTGGTCACAGTCACATATTGTATAAGGTGAATGCATATTTAGTGTAGAGTGCAAGCAGGGACTCCAGCAGGACTAACAGCATAATTAAAAGGGAGAGCCAGAAGGAAACACAGACATGGGGACTCCCTGAAAAGCAATTGGATGTAAAGCAACCAATCACCTCACCATCAACAAACTTGAGTGATCAATTGTCATTGTCACAAAGCAGCTTTACACAATCAAAAGAATGATTTAAGTTTGTATGGAATGTGAATGTCTATGAATCAAAATGATCAGATAGTCCCTCACAATGAAAGGAAAAACCAAAAAGTGGCAAGGAAAAACCAATGAAACCAATAAAATCAATGAAGTGAAAATAAGATAGGGGTGATGAGCTCATATTTTCTGGTTCTAGCTTGCCCTGCAGCAGAACTGGGAGAGGCCCCTTCGTCCGAGAGCTTCAAGTGGAGGTTCCAACGTTCGTCCGAGAGCCTCACGTGGAGGCTCCAACCCTCGTCCAAGAGCCTCACGTCGAGGCTCCAACCCTCGTCCAGTGCATCAGTGGAGGCTCCAACCACTCGTCCAGTGCGTCAGTGGAGGCTCCGACCCTCGCCCAGTGCCGCAGTGGAGGCTCTGACCCTCGTCCAGTGCCGCAGTGGAGGCTCCGACCCTCGCCCACTGGCGCAGTGGAAGCTCCGACCCTCGTCCAGTGCCTCAGTGGAGGCTCCGACCCTCGTCCAGTGCCGCAGTGAAGGCTCCGACCCTCGTCCAGTGCCGCAGTGGAGGCTCCGACCCTCGTCCAGTGCCTCAGTGGAGGCTCCAACCCTCGTCCAGTGCCTCAGTGGAGGCTCCAACCCTCGTCCCGTCGCAGAGTGTCAATGGAGGTCCCACATCCCGAAAGCCTGCGAATCTTCAGAGAGTATCTCAAAGAAAGCCCCACATCTCCGAGGATGACCCCGTGCTGCATCGGCTGCCCAGCTGGGGCCAACCCAGTACTGCATCGGCCGTCTGGCATGGAGGATGACCCAGTGCTGTATCAGCTGCTCGGCAGTCAAGAGCTACACAGCGCTGCCCCCGCCGCCCGGCCTACACCAACGATCCAGTGCTGCCTCAGCCGCCCAGCCACTTGAAGGATCTAGAACTGCCTCCACCACCTGGCTTCGGCGACAAGAGTCTACCACCACTCAACCCCGAGAACGAGCCATTGCCGCATCCGCCGTCAAGGGCAGGCCAGCTACTGTCTCCGGCACCCGGCTTCAGTGGCAATCCAGTCTAGTCCGCCCTTCCACCATGCTCGGGGAGCCAGTTCATCGGCGTCGCAAGTCGGGTAAATCGACTCAAGACAATGGGGAGAGTAACTGGGACGTAGCGCTTCTAATACAGTTTTTCAAACTGGGTTGAGCATTGTTAGTAATTATTACTGTCATGTGGGCATTTTGTGTTGTGTTTGGATTTGTTTAGTTTCTTTGAGTTTACATTTGGTTTGTTTTATAATTATGTTTTCAAGAAGGCTCTATTGTTTGTTATCTTTATGTTCCTGGTGCTAGTGGATTAATGGAGCTGTCTTGTTTAGTGTTTAGTTAGGCTGTGTCTCCTCATGTGTAAGTACTGTTCAGTGTGTCTCCAGTGTTGGTCTTCCTCTTGTTTAGTTCTTTGTATGTATTGTTCCTCGTCTGTTTAGATTGTGTGTAGTCATGTGTAGCCACATGAGTGTTTAGCCGCTAGTAGGCCTTAGCTGCTAGTAGGGTTAGCCTCCAGTAGTCTGGCCTCTAGTGGGATTTGCTGCTAGTGGTTTTGGTCTCTAGTAGGTTTAGCCGCTAGTTTGGATTAGCCTCATGCATGCCTTGCCTTTTGTGTTCAGGACCCCTAGTAGGTCAGTACTAACCCGTTTAGCGACTAATCCTATTAGATACTAACCCGGTTGGGTCAGCAACCCGGGATATCAATAATCAGTGTAGCTACTAATCCAGCTAACCACTAACCCTTGCAGTCTCTGGCCCTGTCTCGTCCTGTCTCTGACACTGTCTTGTCCTGTCCTGTCTCTAGTTCCCGTCTCTAGTACCTATGTGTCTTTAGTTAGTTCCAGCTCCATGTCTCCTTTGTGTCAGTTCTTAGTACCTTGTGTGTCAGCTCTTAGCCCTTGTGTGTTCCGGCTCTCAACCGGTGTAGCTCTTAACTTGTGTCTGCTTAAAGAGCCCTATGTTTGCTTAAAGAGCTCTATGTTGCTTAAAGAGCCCTTGTGTAGCTCTCAGCCCTGAGTCATTGTTTGAGTTTGTTGTTTTAGGTTCCTTTGTTTGTTTGTGTTTGTTTTGGTTTTTCTGTAAATAAAAGAATTTGTTTCACGGCCCCTCTGCATTTATGCCTGACCTATTTGCCCACGCCAACTACAACCGCCAGGTCTGCCGGTAGTAACACCCGGATCATGACAGGAATTTGCCTGCTGTATTCTAAACTAATTGAAGCTTGTTCATGCACCTAGTTGAACAACCAGACAGTAAGATGTTACAATAGTTCAACCTAGAGGTGATAAAAGCATGAACTAGTTTTTCTGCATTGTTTAGTGACAATATATTCCTTAACTTGGCAATATTTCTGAGGTGAGAGAATGCTATCCTGGTGATATTGTCTACATGAGCTTCAAATGAAAAACTAGAATCTATAATAACACTGAGGTCTTTTACTGTTGCACTAAGTAGAACAGAAAGGCCATCTAAAGTTACAACATAAGGTCCTATGACTAGAACTTCTGTCTTATCAGGATTAAGCAGAAGGAAGTTAATTAGCATCCAGTCTCTTATATCCTTTACGCATTGCTCAAACTTTAGCAAGCTGGTTTTTCTCATCAGGTTTTGCTGAGACATATAACTGTGTGTTGTCAGCATAACAATGAAAACTAATATCATGCGTACGGATTATGTTGCTCAAAGGAAGCATGTAAAGGGAAAAAAGCAGTGGGCCTAAAACCGAATCCTGTGGAACACCAAACTCCACTAGGGAACATGCAAAATAATCACCATTTAAATCTACATACTGATAACGATCAGTCAAAAAGGATGTGAGACAGGAGAGGCCTGTCCCCTTAATTCCTACTACATTTTCTAATCTGTGAAGAAGAATACTATGATCAATGGTGTCAAAAGCTGCATTGAGGTCGAGTAACACAAGCAAAGTTACGCAACCCTGATCAGAGGCCAATAGGAGGTCATTTACTACTTTAACGAGTGCTGTCTCTGTGCTGTGATGAGGCCTAAATCCTGACTGAAACAGTTAATGTATGCTATTTCTATGTAGATATGAGTTTTAGTTTCCATAACCTTCCTTACATTAAAGGTTAGTGCTATAAGTCTTAAAACATTTAGTTCCCCAGCATGTCTCTTCTTAGCCACTGGAATCTAAGCAGATGTTTTCCATAGCACTGAAACTCTTTGAAGGTACAGACTCAGGTTGAAGCCAGTCTGGTGTACTCCACAAAGCTGACTGGCGCAAGCCTTCAGCACATGAGGGCTGAAGCGATCCAGTCCACCAGCCTTTTCATGATGTGAAGATTCAAGATTCAAAGCTGATTGAGCCTATCCAGCTTTCTCCTAATCTGTCTAGCTATGATACAAAATGCAGTCTAACAGGTGAGGTATACGGCAAAGTCTGTCAGCAAAGTGACAAGGATGGGGTGACAGGAATGGAACTAAGTTGTATTCTCTGCAAGTTGGATACCACTGAGTTATTTGGAGACTGTGGGAGTGTGTTTCTGAAATCATGGTCAAACCTGGCACTAAATGATGCAGAAAAAAAATGTTTAAATGATTTGTTCATTGTGTTTTCCCTTTTTCCAAGAGCTATTGATCTCTCTCATCCGACACCACACATCCCTAGCCTTATCTCTATTCAAGCTCTCCTTCAGTTTTCTTCTGTTCTCTGCTCTCCTATAATCTGTGTTTTAATTCTCTTTGTACCCACTTGGCTTCTGCTCAGTTCATTGACTGAAATGCCTTCTTATTTCTTTCTCCAGAGGGAGCGCCCCAACTCCATTGTAAGAGCACAAAAGGTATAGAACGTATCCAAACCATACCATAACTGTACCATACTGGTTCAAGTACACAATGAAACCATAATAAAAACAAATAAAAATTGGAGCTACTACAATAGGATACTTATGTCACATCGCCATTAACACCATTAAATGAAGTTAAACATTGACATCAGAATGAGGTGTTGCTTTTCAGTTCTGTCAGAGAGCAGAAGCTTAATATGGTTCTTTTCATAATCTACCTCATGACTTGGCATGGGAATCAGACAATCAGTTTTGGCCTGATGTAGAAAGGGGCTGCTCTTAACAACAAAATGGTAAGTTTGAACTTGAACTTGAAGAACGGATAGTATTTATAGTATATATAATTGTACTACAGGTAATTGATTTTGCAACAACATGCTTATGGGTAGGAGGAACTGTATTTCATTGGCTTAAAAGAATAGGTTCTTTTCTTTTTTCATTTGTCCCTACTTTGCGATTGGTATGGG
>JAAGKR010006497.1:27756-42537 GCA_011419295.1 Clarias macrocephalus
GATGCTGCGTTCCGATGCCGCACTGCTGGCGTGCCTGGACGTCCTTCAGACAAAATTGACCTGAGGATGTTTCCGGTTCACTCCTATTTATAACCTGCAGGTGCACCTTATTCGGTGACGTCATGCCTGGCACAGGTTATAAGCCGAAGGTATTCGGCGGGTTTGACATGCACAGGCTTCACAACCGGGCAACAAAGAGATGTTCCCATAGCGTTTTCACGCAGCATCTCGTTCCCGCTTTATCAGGGAACAGGGTTACAGCCAAGTAACCCGAGACGTTCTCTGCCATGGCCCACACCCTGAAATACAATTTTGTTGCTTTGATGAGGAATTCTGGAGCTAATTCTTTCTCATGCCCTCACTTGCTGTTACAGGTATAACTTCACCTCATGGAGTGACTGAATAATGAAAATTGGATGTTGGAGCAATGACAAAATGTCACATAGTTCAGATTTATCCTATTCCAGATCCATGGGTGTATGAGGATAAGAACTGTATGAAGCGATGCACCCATCATGCATAGTGCCCACTGTGCAAACCTCTGGAGGCAGTTTTATGATGTTGCTTTAATTGAACAGGTATATGCTTAGCAACATTATGGGACAATAAAATAAAGTCAGTTGACTACCTGAATGTATGGAATGACTACTTTAAACTGCTTTTACAAGTTAATGTGTGCTAAAGGTCTCTGTCTGTTAATGTTCCAGTTGAAGTTAACGCTCAGATTATGCATTCTGGAATTTGTTTACTTTCAATCCTGTTTCAACCAAATATTTTAGTGTTGTTAGCTTTAAGTGCAAATGAGCTACTGTGCACACACCCCTTTTTAGAAGTGCATTTTTCTAGCCAATGAAAACACAGGAAATTGGACTTTCCTGAAAATGGGCGAGGAAGAAAATACCCCCTTTAGCCCACAAAGTATTAAACAAACAGTAAAACAAGTTTAAAGGTCCTATGTTTTATTATTATTATTATTATTATTATTATTATTATTATTATTATTATTATAGGTCTAGAGATCCCAATAATATGTCTTTTAGCATAGTTCAAAATCTTCCTCTTACACTCAATGAGCCCTGTCTACTATTTCCAAGCCCTGTCAAGGGAACAAGAAAGATTTTGTCTTGAACACTTGAAAAAAACAAACATTAAAAAGAATAAGAAAAACATTAATATCTACACAATACCAAAAACTAAAGAAGGTTATAGCTTAGGTATAATTGTTCATATGAAGCGGCAAACTAACATTAGCAACATTACACCTAAAATCAATGCACTAGCTTCACGAACAGTAACTCTCAGCTTCAGAATCAGAATGAAGCCACAGACAATTGTAATATTGTCAGCAGGGGTGGACCTGGACCAAAACATGGCCCTGGACTTCCTGGCCCACAGCAGCCCACCACATCTCACATCATAATATATTGGCTCATTAATGTGGAAACTAATTTCTAACACCATTTACTAGTATAAAAATATAACACAACACAGAAATAAATGCTATTTAAACATATTATTCAAAGTATCAAAGTATCACATATATTGGGTCACATTAAGACAAAGAACATATAAAACTATAAAGACAATATTTTAGCTAGTCAGGGGGTATCATCTTGATGCAGTGTAAGATATACCACTCATCAGTGTAAGCTGCAAGTGCAGCAGGGTCAGTTATGATGAACCAGTGCCTGCTGATTATGACCAACACCTCTTCTATTCTCTACTCGAGCAAGTGAAAAGGATGGCAATCAAAGTGAACAGGTAAGCTGGAATAAAATCAGAAGCAGCATTAGCTCGTGATAGTAATTATTATGGTAGTCAATATTAATTCAAAATCATGTTTCTCAGCATTATTTCGAATTAATATTGACTACCATAATAATTAAAATGAGTAACTAGTTGACTAGAGCGAGCTAATGCTGGTTTATCATCACTGACCCTGCTGCTGGATCCAGCCTCGCTATCCTTGACCGTAAGGTTAGAGCTGTCAGAACTTCCCTTGAAGTATTTTACAGCATCTACCCCTAAAGCTTTTTTTCTTCTATTCGCTTCCACTTTTCCAACTTTTCAGCTCCACCTTTTCTTTTACCCTCTTCCATGGAAATTAATTATTTGCTCAGAGAAATTCGCTGTATCGAGAAAGGATCAATATCTCTCTCTCGCTCTCGCTCTCTCTCTCTCTCTCTATATATATGTAAATTAGAAGTGAAAGGGGGCGTGTTTCAGGACACGTATGGAAAAGACCAAACTGGTTAATAGGGAGGGCGATAAACCCGCGTGCACGCTCTTTGTCGGCGGCAACCATGCGATCGACGCACTCATCCATCTGCGTAGACAAGAGATGCAATATTATGGTTTGGTTGCGTACTGACTGGGCTGACCCACATTGGCCAGCGGCCCACCGGGAAAACTCCCGGTGCTCCAGATGGCCAGTCCGCCACTGATTGTTAGTCTTTTCACAAACCCCCATCTATCCCTCATTAAGAAAGCAATCACACATACAACTTTCTAGGTATCTAAACAAATGTTTAGCACGAAAAACAATGATGGCTTGTTGATATAATGATATAATGTTCATTTACTTCCTCGGATAATGGGTGTCCTTGTTTATAGCCTACAACAAAGCATTTGCCTTGCCTCACTTTTGGCTTTGACATGCGGTAGTTTGTGACCTGTGTTGTAATTTCAAAATAAAATGGCAATTCCTGGGAAGAGTTGAGCCTTGTGCTAGTTGAGGTTCCACCTTTTTTTCAGGAATACTGTAATCATCATGAACAACAAACCAAATATGTATACTGTAGTATTTATAAAGAAGAGATGTTCAAGTTTAAAGAAATAAAAAGAGAAGGGATGTGTTTTCTTGTGTTTTTTTTCCATGCATACATACACAATAGAGACCCATCTGACTGTTCAAAAATGAGCAACAAATGAATTTTAATAATAGGCTCCCTTAAAAACAGTCACATAAAATTGGAATCCACTCTTGAGCTTCAGTCACGAAGCTAATATACACTGCCCAACCAAAAAAAATTAAGTTGAACACTCATATTTCACTGGACTACCTTTTGCTTTGATTACATCTGTGGTCACAGTAATTTTTCTCCCAGATCTTGTATTGATCATGAGAGAGTCAGACTGCTGCTTAAAGTCTCTCCAGCACATGACAAGGATTGAACAGGGTTACGGTTTGAATTCTGTGGTTGCCAATCCATGTATGAGAGAGATGCCTCATGTTCCATGAAGCAATCTTTCACAATTTTGGGCCTGATTCATTTTGGCATGGTCATCTTGGAATGTACCTGTGCCATCAAGGAAAAAAAAAAGGTGAGTTGATGGAAAACCTGGTCATTCTGTATATTCAGGTAATCAGCTATGAGTTCAAGTGTTGTTGTTTTTTATTTATTTATTTTTTAAATATGATTTTCATTTGATTTCACTAAGCATTTAAGTGATCTCTGATCATGCTCATTTTGGATATTTTTCCAGCCACATTGATGCTGGTTCACCACTATCATTTCAGGTTTTAATAATGGATTTTATAGTTCTTAACCCCAAAGATTACAATGATACCATTGTACAATAGTACAATTTTAGTACAATATTTTGACCCTTCTGAAACAGAATAATATATTTGCCATGACCACAGGTTATGTCTTCTGACTTGGTTGTTTAAGAAATTAGAAGCTACTGCATCAGTTAGAGTTAAATAACTTGTTGCCAGCTGAACCACATTAATCACTGCAGTAATTATCCAGTGAAATACTCTTATCTATTTGACAAGTTAAATCCAGCTGGTGATATTTTTTAGCCAACAGTAAAGTATTGAGCTCTCCCTCATTGAGCAAGCAGTCTGTGCAAAACTCTTTGGATAACTGTCAGAACATTTCCACTATACATATTTGATAACCACTCTCTTTCATTTCTTCTTCCGAGGTTAGAAATGAAAACAGCACAAATTGTTCTGTTTTAGAGCTGACAATCGATTATTGACAGTGGTTTGTTCAAAGTCGTGTCATTTTAATGTTCCCTACAGTATGCAAAGTGTCCAGGAGTTGAGCTGGAGGAGGCCTATATGCAAATTTTAATTTTATCCCCCTTGCCCTTTTATCTTCTTGCTGACAGTTACATCAATCATGGTGGTAAATTTGAATGGTGCGTTTAAGAAAATTTCTAAAAACAAATGTAAAAAATAATACACTGGAAAAGTACCAATATTGCAGAAGATCAGTCACACTGTTTTAAATTTTAAATTACTTAGACTCCTTGCTGTGGGAAAATATTTGAGGATATATGTCGCATTCTAAAACGGATTATTTCCCTATTAGGAAGTTATAAATATAATGCTTTTTGGAATCTATGAACTCTAAAAGTCCAATATAACCCTAAACGGTCTTTCCCTGTTACTTCAGTACCATTATCATTGTAATCTTTGTTATTACAATAACATACGATTCACATATTATAAACATTATAAAGAGGTGCGTTTCATTTCATTTATGACGACAAAACGATAAATAATCATTAGTGAAAAGCAAACGGGGCCACATTAGCATTAGCAGCAAAAGTCAACTCGGATTTTACATTGGTATTATCAAGGCATTTGACTTTGACTATGACAGCATTCAATAGAATAAAACAGGAATGAACCGCCAAAGTCTTTATCTATCCAAAAGATGGCGACAGAGAACGACTGAAGAAGGCTAGGACGGGAAACGGTTGTACGACAGGGCAGGCACTTTGACAATCATTTAAAGTTTATCGTAATTGGTATTGTCTAACAAGACGTATGTTGATATGTTGTGGAAACCAGGAAATAAATAAATGGAGAGCAGCCGAGGAACATCAATAGATAAACCTCTGCAAGGTACTGCTATACAGGAATATAGACTATAAATTCATACATATACATATAAATTCAGACATATAAATTAATATGTATAATAATACCTATGAACCTTCCACTTAATAATAATAATAATAATAATAATAATAATAATAATAATAATAATAATAATAATTAATGTAACAAGTTTGCGTTTTCCAACTTAACACACACACACTGGTAGTTACTCTTCTGAGTCATTCATTAAAATTGCCTGTTTAAGTATTTTAAGAGAATAATAAAATATTTTTCTAAAATCCCAGGTTTTACACACACACACACACACACACACACACACACACACACACACTGTTAGTACAACTTTATATATATATATATATATATATATATATATATATATATATATATATATATAATATGGTAAGTTAGGGAAAAGAAAAACATACATTCTAATATAATTTCTAATAATCGATACGCAAGCTTTTTATTCAAGGAAAGTAAGATATTTTACAAAAATAAGACACATCCTTTTAACTTTATTAATTTTTTAACACTGATAATATCCACGCGGTACCGTGCCTTAAGATTATAAGCCAAATTAATTCTGTTGGAATTTCTCCAGTATTTTTACCTTCTTGTGTGTTATTCAACCTTAAACACACGCAATACAGTGCGCATGCGCCACGGGGTGAGTGTCGTTTTTTTTTCATGACCAGGTGAGTAGCTTTCAGGTAGTTCAGGTAGAAGTGGAATTTGGCTTAAGGACAAGAGACTAAATACGTTAGCACGACGTGTGAACTTTTCGGCAACAAGATTCACCAATGTCAATAGTTGGTATAATGGGAGATTGGCAGGTATGTGCTTTTCCATTGGGTCGTGGAAGGTGTGTGTTTTTATTTTAACTTTGACCAGTCAATGCGACTTGTTTATACAGCTTGATTCTCACAAGAAATCACATCATTGTATATCATGCAATATAATTAAGGTCGTACCATGCACCCTTTACTTGCAGTAATAAAACTGCATGCTTTGATATGGCGATTTGAACGAGCTGGTAAGTGAAATATCATGCGTAGAAGCCATGCATTGGTAAACAGTTGTGTAGAACTGAATACTATGCAACGTAAGAATCTATTCTGAGGGTAGAAACTGACTGATCGTCCAACTCCGAAAACATAATGCAAAACATTAACGTCATATTTGTTCGCACGCAGGTAAATAATAACACTATTTTAGAAAAACTATTTTTCAAACAACGCTTGTGCATCTAAGACCACTTGCTTTGTAAAACTGGAGTTTTTGTTTTTTTGTTTTATTCTTTTTTATTACTAATAATCAAGGCATGATATACGATATCAGCGTTTGATATAAGTCCAACTGAAATGTTACCATGTTCAACATAAAATGTTACTTAAACGGTGCTGTTCAACTAAACAAGTTATTAAAAAAAGAAGAAATAATTGTACAGTTACTTTGATAGGCGTGCGGTAACAATAGCTAATTGGTTTGACTACTAAATATGCAAAATCCATAACATTGAATTAAAAATGTAAATAACAGCTGGTATAAACACACACACACACACACACACACACACACATCCTCTCTCTCTCTCTCTCTCTCTCTCTCTCTCTCTCTATATATATATATATATATATATATATATATATATATATATATATATATATATATAGATAGATAGATAGATAGATAGATAGATAGAGGTTCAAACCAGTATCAAAGGAGGCAGCTGGTTTCACTATTGCGATTTTACCTAGGCGTGAATGAAACCCCCACAAAAACTAGCACAGAGCGACCGTTCTGTTTAACTTTTCTTTGTCGTTATTGCCATTCTGGGCAAAGTTTCTTTCGTCCTCTCATTAATGACAACTGCTTGGGGGTTTCACTACCAAAATGATAATGGCGACCAGAGAAGACCAACGCCTTAAACCGGTCAACCTGTCCCTGACTGGCAACCCGGGGTGCTCGTGTCGCCTCTTTCGAGCGCCTAAACCCCACTCGACCAGTCGCTCATTCATATTTAACAACCCATGTTGTTGTGTTAATTATTTACATTTCTAAAATAGCACACGTCCCGTACATGCACGAGGATTGACCTCTTAGCATAACAGTGGCAGTGCTGCTTCACGGTCAAAGATCTCAATGGGTCTAAAACAACAGTTTACGAAAATCAGTGTGGCAACAAAGTATTTCTGGCGACAGAGAGACGTGGGGTATTTGCATTGCATGACAGGCTCAATGATATGCTTAAAGATCTTAGTTTGAAAGCTGTCATTGTGACACTTGCTCAGTCTTAAAAGTGCATCTGCATAAATCTTAGGTATGATCACAGAAAATAACGGAGCAATTTGTAGGTATTTTCTGTGTTGGGGCTTAATATATGTTATTAATAATAAACTATATCGAAGTGTTATATAATTAATAAAAACGTTCTTATTTTTCCTTATTTTAATATTTTACATTGACACATACACTGTGGATTTGTATCTTAAAAAAGAGGGGAAAATATAGCAATTTTTCAGTTTTCTTGTCTTTTTTGCGCGAGTATAGTTATGGATGTTGAGTAATGAGAATGGAACGGCGGTTAATATGCTAATGAGGAACACCAGCGTTCATACAGTAGTGCGAGAGGCTCTTAACTCTCACCATTAGAGGGAGATCTGAGCGCGCGCACAGCTCAAGCTGCCAAAAAGCCTGTCCAGCAAAGCTCTCGCGCACTGTGTAAAACTAGGCAAAAGACGGTGTTCATTCTACAACTCATGAAAATGCTTTGGAAATTAACTGATAATATTAAATATGAAGACTGCGAGGTAAGACAGTTTTTTTCACAGTTATTTGTTTTCCACATTTACATTGCACATGCAGTCACATTGTTATGGATCAAATTAGATTTGTTTTATATTATATGTAATACATCCGTTTTTATTAAATTGCTGAATGTGCAGGGTTGAATTATATACTACTACTACTACTACTACTACTACTACTACTACTACTAATAATAATAATAATAATAATAACAATAACAATTATTATTATTGTTGTTGTTGTTGTTAAATATAATACTACTACTAATAATAATAATAGTATTGTTGTTTCTTATTATTATTATTATTATTATTATTATTATTATTATTATTATTATTATTATTATTGTCGTTGTTTTTTTAAACCTATTAATCAATTTATAGACCAATAAATATAAATATAATCAAATAGCTAGAATATTTTTTAATTTTAAAAATTAAATAAAAATTCGTGTGTGTGTGTATGTATGTATGTTTGCGTATATGTACTGTATGCGTGCTTTGTTTGTGATCAGAAAGATTAGCACCTTTTGAAAGCTTTCCTAAGTAATATTTCCTATCTGTTGTGGAGTGGTGCAGCCAGTTGAACATGTTTTTGACCGCCTGTGGAGGACAGACATACCAAGAAACTTTGATAGCATGTTTCTTTGCAGTTCTGGTTGCCTTTGTTGTTCAGTCTTGTATATATTGTCAGTTGAGCATTTATCCACATCTTTTTTTTATTATATTTTTTATTATGCTACGTTTAGAATTAAGGTAATAAATTGCACCCGTCACTCCAAAAAAGACCTGGGTGCGGAAAAGCTGAGAAGGCAAAGTAGTTGAGTCAGTGCCTCTTCTAATGTGTCACGGTAAACGTTGTCTCGTAAAGTTCAGTGTATTTTCGCTCGTAGGACGGTTGAAGTTGTTCGATGTCGCAATATGGCCGTTTATTTCTATGGGTCGGTTGTAGAAGATCAAGAAGTGCAGAAAGATTGACAACGAAGCAAAAGACAATGAAACACAACGCATACGACCGCTCTGCCAAAACTAAAAATATGCAAAATGAAATGGCCTTGGTGCTTGCTGGAATTTCACACGAATCATAGGTGTTTTCTTCCTTCATTCTTCATTTCTTCGGTTCCCAGTTCATTCTGCCGTTTTTTTTTTCACTTTTGCTTGCCCTCGAACCTTTTAAAATGTTTACCTCTCTCTCTCTCTGATTCGTCAGCCGCAAGAGAATGTCCCTCTTTTTGTCTCCCTCCCTCCCTCTCTTTCTCTCACTCCCCTCTCTTTCTCACCCCATCTCTGATTAGATATACCGATTCCTCGTTCAATGGACGTCATTTAGTGCAGAGTCTGCCTTGAGTTGCTTCCTCGCTTCACGCTCGATTTCCGACCATTCTTCTCTTAAGCGTTCGTGTAATATTAATAGTCATGAATATCTTCTATTAGGAATCCAGAAGAAGACGCAGCTCATTGCTACTATGCGCCTAAGCACGGGATCAGCTCATTGACAGAGCGAAGCGATGGAAAAGGGATTCAAGACACTTTAAACAGTTATCCGCAAAAAAATCTAACCGCTGCATTTCAACGGCAAATGAAGATCACTGGGAATCTACCCAAACTCTGATGGATTATCGTGGTTCTTCTTCACTTATTTGAACACTCGCCTCCGTGATTTCGACGCAGAACACAGTGCTGAGTTTGATTCGTTTATTTTTCTTTTTGTCAACGCTCGTCTTTCCCAAATTCTCGCGTTTGAAAACGCTCGGAAATCTTCGCAGATGTTAGTGCACAGTTTTTCCGCGATGGTGAGTGACAATCCGGGCTACAGTTTAAAGAAATCCTCACATTTAGACTTCTAGTTTTATATTCTAGCATAATGTAGACTGTACTTTTTTCCTCAGCATTAAACGCGATAATAAGGATATTTTATTCAATTAAAGTTCTCAACATTTCTTCGTCTCTTAGGTTTTAATTTGAAACAAACAATGCAAAAGTCTGCAGAATTGTTTACGGATTTATAACTCGCCAAATTATTTTCTTCTGTTATTGAAAGCCAGATATGTCTATTATTATTTTATTGTTGTCAGCATCTAATGTATATCACCATCTATCTTTTAGAAAGAGACATGCGTTCATGCATATAAAAAAAATATTTAGGTTAGAAAGCCGGGCTTGACTCTTCCAGATGTGAAACAAATAATCCAAAAATCGATCAGACTAAAAGTTTTTTTCTCCTTTTCTCTCTTTACAGGATCGTCACGACGGTACCAGCAACGGCACAGCTAGGCTACCTCAGCTGGGCAGCGTGGGTCAGTACAGCAGCGCACCGCCGCTCTCCCACACGCCGAACTCGGACTTCCAGCCGCCGTACTTCCCGCCGCCCTACCAGCCCATCTATCCGCAGTCTCAGGATCCCTACTCGCACGTGAACGATCCATACTCCATAAACTCGCTACATGCCCAGCCTCAGCCTCAGCATCCGGCCTGGCCGAGCCAGAGGCAGAGCCAGGAAAGTGGCCTGCTGCACCAGCACCGTGGCCTGCCGCACCAGCTCTGCAGGGAGTACCGCCGAGAAGTGCTGCTGCCTTCGGCCCACGGCCTTGACACTGGACTCACAGACTCGATCCCCATCCATGGAATACCTCATTCTTTAGACGATGTACAGGTAAGGTGAAGCGGTAATTTTAGCGTCACTTTCGGGGTGTTTTAACAGCCACATTCTGCTGGGTTCTTCAAAGCCCTTTACCAAAAAAGGTCTTTTTTTGCCTTAAAATTCATTTTAAAAATATTGACGGTTCAGTAAACTATAAATACAGATATTAGCAAGGCGCGATCTGAGATTAAACCTGTTAAAAAGATCTTGTTATTGGCAAATTATTTGTGTCATAAACACCCCTGCTATTTGGCGCGGGGGTAGAGTGTTGATTATGGTTCACTTTGATATCAACACTGCCTTAATGTGTTATCTAGTAATAACGTATTTTTATTTTTTAATTTTTAAAACAACATGTTACTAGTAAGAAGTGTTAGAACAGATTAAAAAATAAATAAATAAAATTGATAAAACAATGCAGATGTTACAATTCATTACACATAGCTACATTATTATTAAAACTACATACATGCTCAAAAAGAGACCATGCTTTATTGCACATTTTCCTTAATACTGACTGACATTTTTGTATATGGCTCTTGGTAACCCGCATTTCAGCAATGATTTTAAAAAGAGACAAGGCTAAGTGGTCCATTCCACACAAAACCATTTCATGCAGAAGCAGAGGGCCTACAGAGACATTTATTGTTTAGAAAATGTAATAAAAAGCAGATTATGGATACAACATCGTTAACATCTCTCATTTTTTTTAGGATAAAGATTTTCTCTTAGTATATATTCTGGCATTTTATAAATTGTCACAAATTCTGATACGAAAATACGACGAAATCTTCCCTAGTCTCCGTAAAAATAAAATATTATCTATTAAGACAAACTTTATACTTTTTTCGATGCATTCTAGTATGATTCTTAATGTTTTGCTTTCATCGTTTGTAGCACGTTGAAGATCAAGGAATTCACATCCCTGACCAAACCGTAATCAAGAAAGGTAAGCAATTTCCTTTTAAATACCGTACGTGCCTCGACTGGCTGCTCAAGGTTGTAAAGCCTAGCCGAACTTGCTCTAAAGTGTACACTGGGTTAATTTGTAGGCTATTAGTTAGCTGACCGTTGGGGTACTAACCATTTTAAACAATCCACCTTCAGAGGACTTTTTTAATATTCGCTTTATGCGATACTTTTTCTTTCATCCTGATTTGCTCATCACATCGCAGAAGGAAATTCAAGTAGGAAAACTGCAGGGTTAACAGTTAATGCACCGCGTACATTTATAGACCACACACTACAAATACGCTGTCAATACAGATGCCTATATAGCCTATATGAATCTAAAATGAGAATTCTTAAGTTCAATAACACATTTGTATTTTTGTTCCGTTTCGTGGAGGACATAACTGAAGAAGCACAGATTCAGAAAAGATTTCGAAAAATCGATGTCACGACTGTTTATTTTGTTACATTTGATACGTTGCAGATGCATTTCAGCGACTTATTTTTTCATATCTGCACGATAATTGGTTGTTATATTAGCAATCTCCGGAGTTCGCTTAACTGCCATTGTCTCTATTAGCCTCCGCTGAGCCATTAATGTCACAAGTGATCTATCCAAACGTGCTTAGCCCTTTGTCTCCGTTTACCGTGCAAAGAACGACAAAGAAACACCACGCGTTGCAGTCGAATACGAGCATGCACGGTGTGTGTGTTTGTGTGTGTGTGTGTGTGTGTGTGTGGGAATGTAGAAAATGTGCAATAAGCAGATTAGGCCATTTTAGTCCCTCAGAAATTTGTTCCACAAGAAAAATGAATACTGGATTAGAAACAATAATGTTGCAACATTATTATTATTATTATTATTATTATTATTATTATTATTATTATATAATAATAATAATAATAATAATAATAATAATAATAATAATAAATGTTCCGTGATTATATATTTCGTTAATTTCGTTATGCATGGGCCTCATTTATTGTTTAAAAATGCTTTGTTCCCTTCATTAACCTGAATAGCAGGACATCCAGTTGTTGTCCATATCGAACCAATTCTGTGCACTGTTATATTTCCACATCACGACTGTGATAATATTAAGTATTTTGATGGCCATATCCCTTTATTACCCGAGGCGTATTCGAGCAGTTACATTCATGAGCCTGAATGAAAAGTCACTCCTTTCGCATGTATTTTTCGACAACTAGGCGCCTTCCTTGGCGATCAGAACCTACTACCTATAATAATACATACTTCATATGTGCACACGTCTATTCTTATTTGAACTGTCTGGCAGATAGCAATTTATCCTTTGCGCGTGGTTCACGAAGCAGGTGAGACCGTAGATCCTTAATATTTATCTGTGTCCTGTTTTCCTTTCAGGTCCAGTTTCGTTATCCAAGAACAGCAGCAACGTTTCGGCTATACCTATAAATAAGGATGGTCTTTTTGGAGGGGTGGTAAATCCAAACGAAGTTTTCTGTTCTGTTCCGGGTCGTCTGTCTCTTCTCAGCTCTACATCAAAGTACAAGGTCACAGTAGCGGAAGTGCAGAGACGCCTCTCGCCGCCTGAGTGCCTCAACGCCTCCTTGCTCGGTGGGGTGTTGAGAAGGTGAGACGGTCTCCCTGTGTATTCTTTCTTCTTTTCTTTCCTTTTCAAGTGCCACCAATAATTACATCGACCATCTTATTAAGCATTGTAACACAAAGGTCACCATACCTACACTGATACATTGAAATATATCGAAAAAACCTGTACAAACATACTAAAACACAAGCGATACAAATAAAACAGCGATTATTAATTATTTATTGTGTGCATTTTAGAAACAGTATAGTAACATTTTGCGCAGTAATAATTTGTGTATGTTCTTAGGTAAGAAAAAGCAACCTGTGAATGACGCTTAATGCTTCTTAATTACACAAATGCAGATGTAGCCTATAACCTGGTTCCTGTCACTCAAAATGTTAAGGACAGAAAAACTGGATATTTGACTGTTTAACACTTCGATCAACAGGGCGAAATCCAAAAATGGTGGAAGATCCCTAAGAGAGAAACTGGACAAAATCGGATTAAATTTACCGGCGGGAAGACGCAAAGCCGCAAACGTAACCCTGTTGACGTCACTGGTAGAAGGTAAGTCGCATTATAAGTGCGGGTTAAATCTGGTGCTTAATTTTACTGCACATGTCAATTCTAAAGCAGCATACGAGAAGTGACAATTCAAGATTTTTTATTATAAGACTCGAATCTTTAAAAAAACATGAAACATGTTCCTATTAAGTGTACCCTTCTAAGCTGTATGTATGAGCAGTGCTGATCAGCAGACGTAACACTGTTTCAGGCAATCATGCAGAGCTTCGACTTATGTCTAATCCATAATTTTAACTGATGTTTATGGTCAATTGCTTTAACCTCGTGTAGTTTTGGTAAAGCATAATTTTATTGATTATGGTGGCGGGAACTGACTGATTATCGGCATATTAAATATTATTCTTTTTTTTTATTGTTGTTGTTGTTCTTCTTTTTATTATTATTATTATTATTATTATTATTATTATTATTATTTGTTGTTGTTTTTGTTATTATTATTATTATTATTATTATGGTTTTTATTATTGCTGTTGTTTATTGCTATTTACATATATTGCCTTGTGTAAAAAAAAAACTATTTGCTTGCTAAGTTGAAGGTGATTATGCTGTTCGGTGGTATTTGTTTTTTAAAGGTGAAAGTCTGAGACGGTTCATTGGTTCTTGTTAATCATTGTCGTTGAAGGCTGAAAGCAATATTCATCCTGCTTCATTGAAATTTGGTTTTGTATGTTAATGTGCCTGTTGAAATGTATGATTCCGTCACGATAAAGTGGAGGTGCCTGGGGACGCGGAGCCGAGTAGTGATATATAGGACAGCGGTTTTCTGAAGTGATGGTATTGTTTACTGTGCTCCGTTTTTATAAAAGCGGTTTACTGGACCAGAGCTTGCTAATTGGCGCATGCGTCCTTCCGGGGGGTAGACTTGTGGCAGGAAAGCCTGAAGTTAAAATCCAACTGTTTCAGGAAATGAAAACCAAGACTTAAAAAAAAAAATCAACAAAACACACCTAGACTAAATGACCTAGTGATTCTCAAGGTTAAAGTAGGCATGCGTGTAAAAGAGCTTTGCTTACTGCTGCTTGTATTTGGTTCACCATGCAGAGCAATCTATTCATCCGCCAATGGTTTCAGAAGGATTGGGAATCGATGTCTATGTGACGCTCATTATCAAATACTATTTGCCATCATTGTTTCTCTTCTGAATAACTGATTTATTTTGACATACTTACGGATAACACACAATTTTCCGTTTTTCAACAGAAATATAGTACTACTAAGAATCTGATTGATAAATGTAGGCTTTTGGGAAAATGCCCTGTCCTTTTGCCGAGAACGTTAATTAGATGATAAATGTTCAAAGTGAAGGTGTTAATTGGTCTACATTTGGTGTCAGTAATTTAAAGTAATACATTACACACTCAA
>JAAGKR010006498.1:0-42534 GCA_011419295.1 Clarias macrocephalus
CTAGATATATATTTTACCTTTTATTATTGAATTCTGGTCAATTTAATTTTATCTTCGGATAACTATCTGGAATCTGGAAGTATTTATCTATCTGCAATCATAATTTGTTCATACTTTTAATAAATTAATTCATTAAATTTAATAATATTAGAAATTTTGAACTTAAAATTATGTTATATAAAAATTGAAGTAAGTGTAATGATGTAGATGTGATTTGTTCAGCTGTCGTTTATCCCTCCTGCTCTGACTTCAGTGAACAGCAGCTTCTCCAGTTTTAATGATTTATTTTAATTAAATAGACTCAGAGTCAACTGAAAAAAAGTCTTTAACACAGACAGGTCACATGCAGATTTTTATTTAAATGTAAAATATTAAAACATCTGTGGTGATTAGTAATAACAAAGAAATCATTTTAACTTGTTAGGAACATTCTGGAAATATTTCATATTTAGACCTCACCCAGTAAACCATCAGTAGCTTCATAATACAGCACTACAATCTACTTTCCCCAAACTATTGTATAGATTACAGAAACAGATTTATTAAATACAGCATGAATATTAATGTCTGACATTAGAATATTTAATCTCATGTACCCGTTATTGTGTAATGTTAATGTGAGTCTCAGCATGAAATAAACTGTTAAATTGTTAGTTCAGATAATAATTCTAAATTACCATCGTCATTTAAATGTATGTACAGTGGAACCTCGGATTCGAGTAACGCGGTTTGCGAGTGTTCCGCAAGACGAGCAAAGATTTTTAATAAATGTTGACTTGAAAAACGAGCAAGTATTGGATTACGAGTGCCGAGTATCATGTATCACACATGCGCTGTGATTGTTTTGACGCCGAGTGTACCCGGAATTCTGGGTAATCGTCTCTCACTGGTATAATCAACATCCACGTGTGCGTTTAATGCTTATTATAACACAGTTGTGTGCGCATGTGTAACGCAAAAGCAAGTCTCATTAGAGGGTAAAGATACATTTTCTCTCTCTGTATCAGTCGGCACTGCACTGCGCGCACGCGTCATTGGACACTGTGCCCCACACACACACACACACACACACACACACCCACACACACACACACGCACACACACACACACACTAATGGAGACACTGCTCTGTCACGATTCTTTTCAAAGGTAAAGTGCAGGTTAATTTGTTTTATTTTTACTTTGCAGTGATTCCGTTAGTCTGCGTTCAGTCAAGTGTCATTAGAGAGATTTCTAAAACAGTGTTTACATTGTGTGTGTGTGTGTGTGAAACTCAAATAAGAATGGATGAAGGGTTACGGTGTAAGATGAGAAGAGGGAGAGGGGAGGGGGAGGGGGAGGGAGAGGGGCTCATCCTCCCCTCCTCTTACTTTTGCTTCACACACACACACAGACACACACACACACAGCGCCTGCGCACACAAACGTAAACGGTTATCTGTTGGGATTTATTTTTAGGTAAAGTGCAGGTTAATTTGTTTTATTTTTACTTTATATATTGTATTCATTATTTTTATGTATTTATTTTTTGGGGCTGTGGAACGAATAATTTGAGTTTCAATTATTTCTTATGGGAAAATATGATTTGGTTTACAAGTGTTTTGAAATATGAACCTGCTTCCAGAATGATTTATACTCGCAATCCAAGGTTCCACTGTACTGTATATAAATGATTTGATGAAAACGTATCTTTGCATTACATCACTTTCTGAGCTGAATGAACTGGTAAAATGGGCTGGTAGAAATTTTCCTTAGGGAGCTTTTAATTAAATTCATACATAGACTTTCTCTCACTTTCTTTGGTGGCCTTGTTTTCCTCCGGGTTGAATGGATGGCTCTTAATCATCTTTTAAAATTATGTATTTGAAGAACAGAGCCTTGTCCAAAAATTTGTATGTTCCATTTTTTTGTTGTTCCTTTATTTGTGAAGTATGGAGCAGTTTTCAAATTCATCTCTGTCATCAGGCCTTGGTCCTGGAGCCTGACTCTCTCAGGTGCATCGATGATGGTGGGCTTTTTTTGTGGATACACAGCTTTAAAATTGTCACGGTTCTTGACCTGCGCCATCAAAACTGCTGACTTCTTGCCATCCTTCCTTTCCTGGATGATGAAGCTCTCCTTTATGGTGTCGAGTCCATTTTCCACTAGAATACAGAAGTTAGGTTGTGGATAGTACCCATAGAAAGGCTGATCCTCTTCCATTGCAACACGCGCCTCTTGGTCCAGCCAACTCGCAACATAATTTACACTGTCATGGATAAACTCATAACCACTCAACATGACGGTGGGTGGGATGGAGTCCTTCTTCAGCTCGTCTCTCACAATTTGTAAGTATTCGCTGTACATGGAGTTGAACTTGAACGTGTCACTGTCAACGAAACTGAAGTAAACTAGACACGTCTGATCGTCCCCCCTCAGCCATTTCACAAGCTCTACTGTATCAGGGTGATTTTTCAGATACTCTCGAATGTCCTGGTACGGTGTCTTGGTGGTCGCACTTCGAGCTATTGTTCCACCTTCTCCCCAGGTGTATGTGATGACTTGATGCTTGATTTGCACAGGTTTAGCATCATGATTGAAGGTCTTGAGCTTCTCCAGATCCTGATCTAGTTGTTGGCTGTGTTTCCCGTTCAGGCCAAAAATCACGGCTACGTTCTCCTTCATACGTTTCATATCCTCTTCTGTGAAGCCTCCACTAAGTGCATCGAGTAGATAAGCACACGTCTTCTGTGCCTGATCCACTGAATCCACCTTCACAGGTACGTTGATCAAAAGCTTGATGTTTAACCCCTGATGAAGAAACAAAACACTTACTTTTAGTGACAGCCCAAGCTCAATAAATTTTGGCAGGCCATGTTACCCCATTATGGCGTTACTCAGTTATGGAATCAGATCGAAGTAACACATTATAGGTTAGCCACTGTTCAAAACCGCATGGCTCTCGACATCCTCCTGGCCAAAGAAGGGGGAGTCTGCGCCATGGTGGGAGATAGTTGTTGTACCTTTGTCCCCGCGAACGACGACGAACACTGACAGATAACCACCGCTCTGGAAGAAATGCAGCGGGTAGCAGAGCAGTTGCATGATGATGAAAAGGGACAAGTGGGTTGGGGTTTGTGGTATACTCTTTTTGGCCAATGTGTCTTTAGTGGTTCCAGTAATGTGTGTATTCATGTTGATTTTCTTTTGTGGCCCATGTACAGATCTCGCCATTAAGAATGCGCGTTTTTTCCCGCGAGATCCCGCAATTTGGCGCGCGACATGCCACGAAATCCCTTAAGCAACATTTGGGAATTTAAATAAATGTGTTGTGCTTCACTGAATATCCGCCAGATGGCGCATGGAGGGACTTTATCTAAAAGCCAGACCAAGTACAACGAAGAATTGTGTATAATTAGTTATCCTAAAACAATATTGTTTCCAATGCTGAAGCAAACATGAATTTTATTTTGTTTTACAATAATAATATTTTATGATGAATCTGCGTATATCTGCTTCATATTATGTTCATAATGATGAGAAGAGATGCCCTATAGAGATGCCCTGTGAGGCGCTGTATAGAGCTTAAATCAAACTTCACTCATGCACACACAAGTGAAACACTTGCATACACATATATGAAACAGTCACACATCTATATATACTACTAACTGCTCACACAACTACATATGAAATGCGCGCGCACATATACACAAACTCCGCGCACACACACCTATGAGACTCGCGCACATATACAGTAACTATGCGAATGTCCTGATTCGTGAATATGTCAACATGTCTTCGTTAAAACGTAAAAATGTGTCGCGCACCATCAGAAGACATGAATGAACAAATATAAACATGAAGTGCTTCGGGCTTTTTATAAAAATAATCATCAGGATTTGTTGCTGTTTGTGTCCAGCATTGAATAATTATTTCATCCATTATTTGACTACGGCTGAAAATAATAGCTGGAATGTGATTGTGGATTTATGACTGAAATAAAGCTGTTCATCGGCGTGCGTGAACCCGCGGCTCGTACTTTCACTTTACAAAAGGTGCAGACATACGACCCCAGAACGTCATCGCCTCCTGCAGTAATGAAGATCAAACATACATCACCTGTCCATAAATAAAAAGGAATATTTAAGCATATACGCAAAATGTATTTCACTTACATATTACAGATTAAAACAATGAAAGCAGACGTGCGGTCCAAGAAGGAAACGGGTTTCGTTATTTTACAAAATGTGAATATATTCAGTAAATGTATGAATTACACTTAAAGTATCAAATCCAACTATGACGTCTGATTTAATTGATATCATTAAACATTTTATTTGTTTCTATTTATGTTTATGTTTTGCTGGTGAAATACATTTTAGGCAGAGACGTCTGCTGGGTCTTGTTCATTCTTTTTAAACCCCTCAATTCTGCAAATTCCCCCATCAGTGAAACCGGTTTGAGAAGTTCACACCTATAGTGAATGAAAGGTGAGAAGAGGGATTACAGTAACTGGGGGTCTGCATGTGTTCACCTCCGAGCGCGCGGTCACGCTGTATTCAACAAATAGACTAAAACAAAAACAAAATCATGTTTGCTTCAGCATTGGGGACAATATTGTTTTAGGCGAACTTTATTAAAGATTATAGACTTTTGTTCTTTGTTTTACTTCGTCTTTTTGCACACGCATGTGCATCTTTAAATTTGAGCAGAAAATAATAAAGGGCTGGTAGGCAGGTTATTTTTTCATGTAACTTAAACGGTTGAATGAAGTTAAATATACAGAATAAATGAATAATTGTGTTTGCTTTACATTTGAGCATCTTCTTCATTGTATATACTCCCATATCATATATGTGCGTCTAATACTGGTTTATTCATATTTTACCTTACAAGCAGTTTGTAATTTACTTACAATTGTACTTTTAAAATGTTAATAGGAGTATGTGAGAGTGTTTGTGATACACACGGGAAGACGTTTCCGTTTGGAAATGGCGTGGGATTATTAATTAACAATTTAAATGGAAACAGAAGGAAACTGAAAACACAAAATAAACAGAGCTCCACCGTCTCTACGCGAGAACAGACGGGCTCTGGAAACTAAAGCAAAAACTTGTATCCTCTCGGGGCTTATGCCCTTATTTATTTGAGAGAGAGAGAGAGCGGGGGGGGGGGGGGGGGGGAGGGTTGGTGGAGGGGGGTGTTGTGGCACTAGTAAACAGAGCGCGCGCGCTGAACTGTTGCTTAGTCTGTCTGGCAGTCCCGTGTATAAGTGGCCGCGCCGGTGGCTGTTCAGACCTCCGCGCGGTAGCAGCCTGTGGATCCGCCCGTTCTGAACAGTTTAAGTGCGGCTCTGCCCCTCGCGCCACCTGCGTCGTTACAGATACTTTGTGTAATTATCATCTTTACTGAATATGTTCAGATTTAGTAAAATAACGACAAGCTTCCTTCCTAGACATTTTGTATGAACTGAAGCTCAGCACGTCTTCTTTTCTAGTTTTACTCTGTAATATTTCAGTGAAATATATTAGTGTATTTGCATAAATATTTCTTTTTAAGGAGAGGTGTATTACGAAGTAAGACCTGTTGTTCAGTTAGTGTTAACTATGCGAATGTCCTGATTCGTGAATATGACAAAATATCTTCGTTAAAACATAAAAATGTGTCGACATTGAGCGCCATCAGAAGACACGAATGAACAAGAAATCTATATATTTTTGTAAATATTCTTATATGCACACAAAGTGCTTCGGGCTTTTTATAATAACAAACAATGTTTTTTTTTTATGTTTTATTGTCTTTGTGTCCAAGAATAATAATAGCTGGAATGTGGATTTTATGTGAATTTATGACTGAAATAAAGCTGTTCATCGGCGTGCGTGAACCCCGATTTGTCCATAAACTTTCACTTTACAAAAGGCAGCGTTTTGATCAAAAGGCTGATAAACCCGTTATTGTGAATGAAAGGTGAGAAGAGGGATTACAGTAACTGGGGGTCTGCATGTGTTCACCTCGGAGCGCGCGGTCACGCTGTATTCAGCGAGGAGACTAAAACAAAAACAAAATCATGTTTGCTTCAGCATTGGGGACAATATTGTTTTAGGCGAACTTTATTAAAGATTATAGACTTTTGTTCTTTGTTTTACTTCGTCTTTTTGCACACGCATGTGCATCTTTAAATTCGAACAGAAAATAATAGTGGGCGGTTAAATGAAGTTAAATATACAGAATAAATGAATAATTGCGTTTGCTTTACATTTGAGCACTTATGTGTAAATAGCTTTTTCATTGTATATACTCCCATATCATATATGTGTGTCTAATACTGTTTTATTTATATTTTACATTACATGCAGTTTGTAATTTACTTACAATTGTACTTTTAAAATATAACCTACAGTATAAACATGTTTAACTACTTCAGCGGTGAATGAGAAATTTGGTCTGGTTTTGATAAAGTTCTTATTTGATATAATTGTATTATTTCATTAATTATTTTATTAGAAATACGATTCTTATTCTCTATATTCTTGTCGAATATAGTCCTTCAGAGCAAACACGGTGTCAGAAGATTCTGCTGAATCTCTTCTCACCTTTCATTCAAGATAGGTGTGAATTTATCAAACTGGGTCGCTGTTGGCAAATACTGCAGGGGGTTTTAGATGAATTAACAAGACAGTGCGGACGTCTCTGCCTAAATATTATTTCCCCAGCAAATGAAATCAGACTTCATAGTTGGAGTTGATAATTTGAGTGTAATTCACTATTGACTTGTATATCAACTTGATAACTAGCGAATGCTTTAGTAAAGGGCTCGAAAACAGCGGCAATATGAATGACAATGGAATATTACAGAACGTGCGAGTTGACGCCCAGGCACCTTGACGCACATTAAAATGTTGGATTTGAATTAAAGTGCCACACATTTCACACACACACACACAAATATATATTGGGCTTTAAAATAAAAATCCAACATTTTAACACATTAAGGATATTCGTGTTTAATTAAATTCTTAAATCCTCGTGTTCGTGTTTATGCAGTAATTTGGTCATGTTCACCCATGGGCTGACACTATGATGATTCATTATTTATTATGCTTACTTATTCGGAGAGATTCTATTTGATGCAGATTGACCTGTATATCAACTTGATAACTAGCGAATGCTATTAAATGCCTCATATGTTTAACCCATGGGTGAACATAATTACAGTGTATATATATATATATACACATACATACATACACACACACACATATATACACATACATATATACACACACACATATATACACATACATATATACATACACACACTCTCCATATATCCCCCCCTCTCTTACTACCTTTACTAACATTTAAAACGATTTATTATAATAAGTGGTGCAGAGGTGTATAATAAACCGAAAAGAAACACAAAAGATGGACAGCTATTTATTTAATTATCATTTTAAATATTTATCAACAACATCCATCCATCAATGCAGTATTGTTATCGATAAATCGCATGTGTTCATCTTTTGATCAAAACGCTGCCTTTTGTAAAGTGAAAGTGACTTGAAGGTTTGAAATGAACTGTAGATTAATTTTAAAGCACGATCTCATTTCATTATTATAAACAATTTATGAATTACACTCGAACGGGCGGTAGAGCTCTGATTAGACTATACTAGTAAATAGGCTCAGCATCACGGAGCCCAAGCCTCATTTAAAGAAAAAATAATTAACAAATATTGTAAGTAAACAACAGTAGCACAAGAGATGGATAGATATAGAGATTATATATACACTCTAAATAGATGCTGAATTATTTTCTAAGGTGTGCCAGCTGGCACTATTCTTATATCGCTCTTTGTCAGGGCTGTAAATCTGTCACGATCCGTGCAGGCGTAGTGGATCCAAGCGCAGAGCGCGTGTGGAATATAGCGCCGATTATCCTGTGATGAACGCGCTGTTAGTTTTGTGAATGAAAGCTCCCGCTGTGCGGAGATGCGGCGGCGCGGCGCGAGCCTCGCGTAGAGAATGCGGAAGTGAAGAGCCGGTGCGCGCTGAACGCAACTCTGGTCCGCGGGGGATAGTCGTGGTTCTGAGCGTGCTTGGCTCGAGGTCATGAAATCAACTACAGTCCGTGATCCGGACTCGGGGTCATGAAACGTGGGCGATGGTCGATATCCCGAAATCCGAAAAAGCACTAATCCGAAACGTGAAACGAGAGCAAAGCGTGGGTCGAGATCAAAAAAGTCAAGGCAGAGAAAACCGCTGGAAAATGGGGCATGAGGGCCCAATAATCTGGCAAGAGGTGGTGGTTTGTCAAAGAGTTTTATAGAGCAAAGTAATGAATGAAATGAAGAACAGGTGAGCCGGTGAGTGAGGCGGCAAAATGAAAGCAGTGGACTGGAGTGTGGAGCGGAGTCACAGGTGATCATTACTTGGCTTGAGGTGTGTATGAGGCGCCGTATAGGGGCTTAAATCAAACTTCACTCATGCACACACATATGAAACAGTCACACATCTATATATACTACTAACTGCTCACACAACTACATATGAAATGCGCGCGCACACACCTATCAGATCCACGCACACACACGAAGTCTCCGTGCGCGCGCGCGCACACACACATACACACACACACACACACACACACACACACACACACACACCTATGAAACGCACACAAACAAGGGAATTCCTATCAGTCATTACAATATTTATTATAATTATTTTCGAGGACAACACCATATAAACAGGACACAATAATTTAATTTAAATTTAATTAAGAAATATTTAGTATTACATAGACTAGTAATCTGTATAAATAAATAAAAAAAATTCAGTATATCTTGTAAATTAATAGAATAATTTATTCATAAGTTATAAACGTTTTAAAACGTTATATATTTTATAACAGTGTCAGTTTTTTTTCAATAAATATTCTATATTTAATGTCCGTAGCGTGAAATTTCCACAGCAGCAGGGACAGGAATCCAAGGTGCTTATGTTACTATGGTAACGCATGTAGGAAGTGACGTTTCAGGGTCCGAATGGTGGAGTTTTGTAGAGTGAAGTTCCCTTAACAGACATTCCCCAACATGGAGTAGGGTGTAGGGGGTAGGGGGGAGTAGGGTGTAGGGAGTAGAGTGTAGGGAGTAGGGAGTAGGGTGTAGGGAGTAGGGTGTAGGGTGTAGGGTGTAGCAATGTTAATGTATATGGACTTGCCGATTCATTCTCTCTGATTAGTTGGTAGCGTTTTTAAACAGACTGTTACTGGACAGTTTAGACGACAGCGAGTGGTTTATTTATTATCACCACAACAGTGTGCGGTATGGAGGGTCGGTACAGTGTGTGAATTATCCGAGTCTGTATTTGGATTTGATCAAGTGGAGTCATGTGGGATTCCGATGAGTTAGTTATTGATTTTAATAGCAGGAAAGACGAGGAAACACATTTCACAAAAAACAGTAACTGCTTCGGTTGTAGGATCCGACATATTAGCCACAGATTCTGAGCTTTAATTTTCTTTTTGCTAAACATCACCTGCGTTTTGTGCCGCTGCAATATTCAGACATTATGTGGACAGTTGTGAATATGGCTTGTGATTGAGCAGTGAGGATCATTATACTGTCCTACTCCGTCTTCTAAACTGTCCAACAGCAGGCGGTTTACAAACCGCTACGACCAACATGGAGTATGAAGCGACAAGTCCGTCTACACTGAAATGACTTCCGGTTACACTGAAATGACTTCCGGTTACACTGAGGATCTCATAGGTGTGTGTACGCGTGTATGTGCGCGGAGAGTTTGAATATATGTGCGCGCGTCTCATAGGTGTGTGCGCACGCATTTCATATGTAGTTGTGTGAGCAGTTAGTAGTATATATAGATGTGTGTGCATGAGTGAAGTTTGATTTAAGCCCTATACGGCGCCTCATAGGTACAGTCCATCTGTGTGAATAAACCGAGATGCCCCCTGTGAAAATGGCGAATTCAGGGAAAAGCTCCTCCGCGAGAGGTTTTGTCTGGACCACTGAGCTTCTACAGATTCTTAAATTTACATTGTTACTGTTTTTAATACCTGCAGTGGAAGAGTCTGAGAATTTATTTGCCATAAGCTTTGTTGTGTTGTTTTTAATCACTTTACACAACCTATGATTTCACCTCTGCTATTTTACAAATGGAATATTTTTATGTTACGCTCTAAAACTGCTGGGTTAAATGTTAAAGTGCTGGTAATTTTATCTATTTATTATTATTTAGTAGATTGTCTGTTAGAAATACCCAAATGAAATTAATCCTCTGTTTTAACCACTGCAGAGAGACAGTTAATCAGTGGTAGTTTTCACTACTACTACTAATGATGATAATACTGAATGGAGAAAGCAGTCAAAGAAGAATCATCATTGCAGGAGAGAAGAAAATGAAGAATAAATACATATCAGTATTTAAAGTTTGTGCTTTGACACGTTTATGAGCTCTGTCGCTTCCTGTCAATGGGCGCCTAAGAGAGAGATTAACACATGTTTGGCTTCAGTAGACACACAATACTTCAGATTGAAACACGACTACCCCCTACAGGCAATGAATGGCATTTTCACAGCTTCCCGCAAGCTGCCGCGGAAGCGCGCGAGATCCCTTTTCAAGAAACGTGCGTTCTTAATGGCCAGATCTGTATCTTGAGATGTTTTCGGTCACTTATGTATCGCTTTATGCAAGGGTATATTCCTGTCCCTCCTGTTCCCCCTCCAGCACCATCTATGTATTTTACATCTAGAGTTTAGTTCTTTTGTATAAATTTATCCATAAAGATTTAAGGATAAAAGGGGAATGTAAGGGGAAAATGATATACAAGTATATACTATATTATACTGTGTTCTACTGTATTGAATCACTTCAAACCAGATTTAGTCATGCACTTAAATCTCCTTCTGAATTATTATTTGTTTAAAGATGACTTGAATTACGACACTGTCTCTTGTTCCATTTAATCTTATTTTAATCACTTATTACTCATCTGTAAGGGAAAATTGCTGACATTCATGATTTCTTGGTTATTCGTGATATTTTCTGTTGGACGGGACACTCTGTCTCTGTCCTCATGTGATAAGGATATTTGCTGTGTGTGAGGACATGAACGGCGTCAAGAAGTCAAGAGCATGCATACTCTGTTCCTATTTCTCCAGCTTTCTTTAGTTTTTCTTCAGCCTTCTCAGTTTTTTATTTTGGTAAACTGCATAGCAAACTGTCATAATCTTTACTCATTTCTGTCCTTCATAAGTCTCCTATCCTGTGCTTTGCCCACACAGGAGGGTGTGTAACTACTATATATGTGTGTGCTTTTCTAATAAAATTCAGACTGGCGAAAGAGCAATCATCTGTGTTCTGGCTGTTCTTTGACCCGTTCTCCTGAGCTCAGAGGTGTGTGGCAGACGGACTGGCTTGCAGAGAGAAACGAATAACGAAAAACGAAGCTGCGTTTGCTTTCACAGTGCTCTAGTGTTTATACTGTAATTATTACCCAAAAGCTTAAAAAAATGTATACTTCAGTGTCTGTAAGTATAATAACTAGTGTATCGTAAGGTCTGTTAAATAATGCATGGCTGACCTGGACAGAGGGGTCTCTGGGCCTCTTGCTGCCTGTGGGTACACTGCTGCTCGCCATCTTCTGCTCGGTGCTGATCCTGACCAGTCAAGTGCTGAACTGAGTCTTATAAAGGATGTGTTCAGACTTATAAACTTGCAGAACATGAAATTATAGGATTGGTTACTGGCAAAAAAACAGATTCTTAGCTCAGTTAGGCTGGAACTCCTCCTTCACTCACCTGGAGCAACCTTTCACAATAACAGGAACATCAATGTTACACCTAGGCAACACCCTGTAAACAAATCACTTTTATGGGAACTTGTATTTGTGAGAAATTGACTTTCTTGTGAAATTGTGACAAACACAATAATGTTGAGCAGATATTTCATTTATTTAGCATGAACAGTATATTTTCAACGTATCTAGCACTTCAGGATATCAGCTCTCACATTCCAAAAAGTCTCGAAAGAACAAAAATGACTTGTGCAGTAATGAACATGTACTGAACCATGTCTTGAACCATGTAGGAAAAGGCAGGATAGTGGGTGCACACCTCCTTCAGCTCCAGACAATCAGAAACTTCTTGTATTCAGAGTTTAGAGGAGATCTCTGGTTCTGGTGGAGAACATTATGACAGAACCTTAAGCATTATTTGCACTAATGATGGGAATCGTTCCAAAATCAATCATGGGTTTCGGTAAAACTATCAATGATCAATTAATAATCAGTTTAACCACAGCGTATTTTTTTCTTGTCTGTCAGTCAAAAACAAATCAAAATTGAGGTGCATGCAAGTACATTACACACCTAAGTACAAGTACTTAGTCATTATAAGTTCTCCTGCTCTAAAACCTGAGAGTTAATTATGGCCCAATTCCACATCCCTCATTCTGTACAAAATGCATTCCAAAGTTCATATGAAGCTTCTGCAGCTCAATTCAGTTAAATTCAGTTGGTATCTTTCAAACTTTGTATTTAGTACAAATTTAACATTTTTCTTTCTCAGTTAGGTTCATACCTGCAGCCATTAGGCTCTTTAATGAGTCCCTGCAGGACATGAAAGCTATTGTCGTCCTCCTTTTTGCTGATGAGGAATGAATTGCCACTGTATATATATAATTATTCTTACAGCTGCTGGACGATCTCACACACACTATGTGCAATATTTGCACTTCTTATGTGCTTCTCTATATAAGCAAGGGCCATGCCAGGTGTGCAAGCGCAGTCAAGCCATGCCCCGCCACTAAGAATAATTCAATTCAATGTAATTTAATTCAATTTTATGCGTCCGATGTCTGGGGATGGTTTCACTCTTCTATGAAGACGGTTCTGGCCTCGCATGATGTTGACAGCTGTTTCTCTGCGAAATTAATAACTACTTGGACTCCATATTAACATCAATTAACATCTATTAATAACTGTTATACTGAACTTCCAGCCTCCTAACACACAGCATGAGTGCAGATCAATCCCTGCTCTCTGTTATCACCCAGATGAGGATGGGTTCCCTGTTGAGTCTGGTTCCTCTCAAGGTTTCTTCCTGTCACCATCTCAGGGAGTTTTTCCTTGCCATTGTCGCCCTCAGCTCATTCATCAGGAACTATCTGACTATCTGATCATTTTGATTCACGCACATTCACATTTCATACAAACTTAAATAATTCTTTTGATTGTGTAAAGCTGCTTTGCGATGATGACAATTGTTAAAAGTGCTATACAAATAAAATTTAATTGAACTGAATTGTATGAGTGTTAGTTCAGTATAACAGAAGTTATTTAAATTAACATGATTTGTGGAACAGCGTGGCAATGGTTTGCTTTTTACCTAAAAGAGAGGTCGTATGAGGTGGCATGGGAGGGATCTACATCTGCCCCACGTAGACTCTCTACTGGTGTCCTGCAGGGCTCAGTACTTGGTCCTCTGTTTTCTGTTTTCCCTCTATACCCAGTCTCTTGGTAAGGTCATATCATCGCAGGGATTTTCATACCATTGTTATGCAGATGACACTCAACTTATTTTCTCCTTTCCTCAATCAGGTTTCCACCCGGATCTCAGCATGTCTGGCAGACATCTCATCCTGGATGGCAGATCATCAGCTGAAGCTCAATCTGAGTAAAACTGAACTGTTGTTCATCCCTGGTGACTCATCCCTAGGTCAAGACTTTGTGATATCCCTGGACAACAATCAAATCACTCCTTCAGCCACTGCCCACAATCTTGGGGTAACCATGGACAATCAACTGTCATATTCACCTTACATCTCTAACCTTATTCATTCTTGTAGATTTCTTCTTTACAATATCAGAAGAATCTGCCCATTTCTTTCTTCACAGGCTACTCTGGTGCTTGTTCAGTCCCTTGTTATTTCAAGTCTGGACTACTGCAACTCACTCCTGGCTGGCCTGCCTCTGTACACGATTCGTCCTCTGCAACTGACCCAGAATGCAGCAGCATGTCTCGTTTTCAACCTTCTCGAGTTCTTCCACACCACCCCACTCCTCCACTCCGGAGTTTTGTGATCTTAAGGAACGTGCTGGATTGTAGCGTATCAGAAGACTGGCTAGATATGAGGGAGCTAAACCATTTAGAGCCTTGTATGTAAGTAATAGTATTTTGTAATTAATTCTAAACTGATCAGTAGCCAGTGTAGGGATGATAATATTGGGGTTATATGATCATATTTTCTGGATCTAGTGAGAACCCTGGCGGCTGCATTTTGGACTAACTGTAACTTGTTAATTGAGGATGCAGGACAGCCACCCAGTAATGCATTACAGTCGTCCAGTCTGGAGGTCATGAATGCATGAACCAGCTTTTCTGCATCAGATACAGATAAAATGTTACTAAGCTTGGCAATATTTCTAAGGTGAAAAAGGGCTGTTTTTGTAATATTGGAAATATGATTTTCAAAGGATAAGTTACTGTATAACTGTTATTACCGTAGTAACAGTACATTCTTCTAGATGCAAGCTGAATTGTGAGAGCTGTTGTGTACTGGTTTTTGGGCCAATAAGTAATATCTCTGAGTAAGAGTATGCGTGTCTATGTGTGTGTTTACAGTAGAGTGTAAATTTCAGTGCATGTCATTTTAGGCGTGTGTGAGTGTGGATGTGTGCAAGTATAATTGTCTAAGGAGTGTAATGATTACACTAAAGCTATTGTCATACTGCTTAACTAACTATGACAGGAAACCTACAGAGAATTAACAGAATCCAAATAAAACTAGGTACAATATGTTTATTAATACATAAACATTTATTGCATAAACAAATCAATTAACATTGGCTTAGTGTCCATTCGCTCACCCGCATCCTGTTTCAAAAAAATTATAATAAAATCACATGCTAAACACGTGTTATGAACACACACCATGTTAAAAAGCACTAAACCTGTTACCTGTATCACTCAAATGCAACGACACTAAATTACTGAATGATATCTTTGTGCAATTCCGTTTAAAACTCAACTTTTTTTTTTTTTTTTACGTTTTTTACTGTAGTGGCTGGACTTTTTCCCAACCACCCAAATCACGAGCAGCCTGCATACTGTTCTAAATAAAGGACTCTAACTGGACCCCCCATTACATCTAGACATATTACTTCCTTTGACAAGTGTGTGTGTGTGTGTGTGTGTGTGTGTGTGTGTGTGTGCGCGCGCACCTTGGGGTACAACCAGGTACTCTGGTTTCCTCACACAGCTCAAAGACATGCAGATTAGGCTAATTCGTGTTCCCAAATTGCCCATACCTGGAGGAATCCACCAAGCACAGGGAGAACATGCAAACTCCACACATATAGACCCCGAGGTGGGAATTGAACCCGGACCTTTAAGGTGCAAGGTGACATTGCTAAATGCTACGCCACTGTGCCACCATTGTTGTGTATGGCTAACCAAAACTAGCCATGTGGCTAAGAAAAGATAAGAAAAGATAAGTTTACTCTTCATTAATAAACTCTTTAAACTCGTTGTGTGTGTGAATGCATGTGTGAATATTGACCGGAGGTCTTACCACAGTTGTGTAAATAAATACAATGGTCACCATTGGCCTCCACAGTCCCTGGTTGGACTACAGGGGTTCCTAAATGGATAGATACACTATGATGTGAGTACAATATGTGCAGTTATTTGATGTTAACCCATCCCTGTGCCATTCAGGAAAAGCAGTTCCTGTATAACTGAAAACACAGGGGAACATCGCATGCCTGACATTTACAAGGTGTTTTTGCCGCTTGCCATGCACCGATTTGTAATGCATACACAACCTGCGACCAGCAGTGGCAACATCTCTGGCATCTAAGGACAACTTAGTTCATGGAACTAGTACATAGTCACTACCTGTTGTTCCTCTTAATGAGACAGGTTACCATATAGTTCTTTATGCGCAAGGAAACCATTGGTGGCAGCAATGTTCAAGAAGTGTAGAAAAATCTTTATGTACACTTCATTGTTTTGTCCTGTGCAGTATAGTACTGTAACAGCTGGATCAGAGAGATCAACGCCCCCCATGTGCTGGCTGTACACAGTCACAGGTGCAGGACATGGAAATGTTTTTGTAGTCCATATAGACCTTGTAATTTCACCCTCCTCTGCACAGTATCCCCTGTATAAGCAGAATGTATGGTAGAACAGACAGATACTTTTCGTGTGTTCATTCACTTCACAAATACAAGAGGTCCATCTCAAATCCACCTGACAGATCCCCTGGCAGACTTTTTAGAGGGTGAATTATTTGCATTCCGAGGGCAGTCCTTCCTGTTGTCTCTGTAAGTCTCACATTCACCAAACTTTATGGTAAGCAAGTTTTTTAGGAGCTTTGGACTTGTGTAGAAATTGTCGATGTACACATTGTACCCCGAGCCTAAAACTTTACAGTCCCATAAGTGATGTCACAGCATCATATGATAGTCCATGGCCTGTGGGGAAAGTTGTTCTTTTTTGTGTACACAGAAAAGTCCATAGTGTACCCAAGAATCAGCAAGAACAAACAACTTGACCTAGTTGGCTTGGCTTGGCTTTCGTGTACTGTGTCATTTTCTGTGTGTGCTTTGCATGCCACCATTCTCTCATCCACAGCTAAATTTCTTCTACGATGATAGATAGCTTTGCAAGCATGACGGATAGTGTCAATAAGAGATCTAACCCTGAACAGACAATCGTGTTCGGATGTGCTTCTCGTCCTGTCATTCCCCTTGTCTGTATCTGAGTGACTTCCAAGAAATCGTCCGGTATCATTGTCTGCATCTTGTTCGTCTTATTGTCTTAGCTTTTTTGGGGGACAGGTGGCTGATAATTTTTTCTGTCACAAATATTCAAAAATACAAAACAAAAAACTAATGAGCATGCTGATAACACAATAAATAAACTAATGCACATTATCATCATATAGATATATACACATATATGTGCACTTACTCAGTATGATTCTCGATTGAATTCAAACTGAATGACGCTGTCCCGATTCTAGGTGGTGGTGATTATCTTGCAGACTACAAGCATTGGTGGAAACATGGGCAGGAAACTTAGACCTAGAGGCAGACCACACCTTTGAACACTACCTGGGACACCTGTTAGAAACAACTATACAACAACAAACTGTGTTACAGAACTCACGCAGGGCCTCTAAACTGCAACGCCAGAACAATGCAGCAATGCAGAGGACAAGATGTGCACCTCCCTGACCCTCAAAGTTAATACCACATGATGATCTCAAAGCTTACCAGAAGTTGGAAGGCTACCCAAAGCGTGAGTGGTGCTCCATCCTTGTCCCCCTCCTGTTTGGAGAAGCACAGAGAGCATACAGTACTTTGTACTCCCGGTGGATGACATGGAGGATTGCGAACTACTGAAGTCGGACTTTCAGTACACTCAGGGTGTGCTGGAGTTCCACCGTTTGGCATACGAAGTGCAGACTCCCCCTCACACTCAGTTGGATCACTTATCAAAGATTGCCACCTGCTGGATAAAGTGTTGGATAAAGTGATGTGAACCCTGCCCAGAGAAGAAAGAAAAGCAGTGGCCATGCAGGCTCCGACCTCACTCCGGGAATTGACAGAAGCCCAGAAATGTGCACTAGCCATATTATCACAAGGCCCAGAAAAAAAAGAGGTTAATGGAGTCCTCCTCGCTACATTCCCCCACACAGGCATGAGTAACCCCCACCTCTGCACCACGAATGCCATGGCTAGAGACCCCACAGGACGAACCAATGCCCACCAAGTCTGAGCTCAGCAGATCCCTCTCGTCTCGGGGGCTTTGGGTCGACAGCTGGCGCGCCGAAGATGGTCTCCCAGCTCCCACTCACTGGGTCCGGATCGATGTCTCTCCCCTACCAGCACTTATTGACACAGGAAGTGCAATCACATTAGCCCGCCTCACGATTGTCCCGGCAGAAGCACGACCATGTGGACCTCTGTGGCGCTATCAAAGAAAAAGGGAAGAAAAGACAGAAGAGCGAGAATCACGCTGCAAATGTCAGCCGAAACCGAACAACTCCCAGCCAGCCTGATGCAGAAGCCAGGCTGAGGTAGAAGGTGAGACACATTCCCTTTCTAACCTCTTTGTACCCCTGTCTCAGCAGATTCAGAAAGACAACAGCTTTGTGCAGCTCCAGCACCAAGATGCGCGTCTCCGATACTGCTGGAGTCAGGTGCGAGAACCTGAAGGTGCAGCCGAGGGCAAAGGGAAATGTGTGACAGGCGTCTTACTTCCTAGTGAAGAACGGCTTGGTGTATTACTACACTGCACGAAGAGGAGACACTCGAGATCTGTTAGCTGTTCCACAATGGAAAGTTAGATGACGTAATGCACCTCGCTCACATTCAACCCCTCGGTGGACATTTAGGAGAGAGAAACACCATTCCCAAGGCACCAATTGTGTCTCCCAATTTGACGCCTATCCGCTGCCAAGAGTGGATGATCTCAAAGACAGACTAGGAAAAGCCTGTTTCATCTCATCAAACAAGAGAGAAAACCACCTTCAGTAGGGAGCATGGACGAGTACTCCCATTCAGGCTCCACGGAGCTCTGGCCACCTTCCAGCGCCTCATGGATGTGGTGTTACGGCGTCACCGCACATATGCAGCTGCGTATCTGGGCGATGTAGTTATCCACTCATGCACCTGCGTCGAACACCTGCACCATCTTAAGAAAGCCTTACAGGAGCTGAGAAAAGCCGGCCTGACCGCGAACCAAAAAAAATGTTTTCTAGATATTGCTGAGGAACAGTACCTGGCATACTGAGAACAAAGTCGAGGCCGTACATAAGTACCCAACATAAAATAAAAAAAAACAAGTACATGCCTTTTTGAGGATAGTCAGTTACTATAGAAGATTTGTGCATAATTTCTCCTCTATTGCAGGCACCCCTCTCGAACCTCCTAAAAAACAGGACAACCAGAGAAACTGCTGCGGGCACAGGAGGCAGAAAACGCATTCAAACAACTAAGAGCCCATCTCACCAGCTCCCCCCGCCCTCTGAAACCCAGACTTTTACAAGCCATTCATACTGCACACAGATGCATCAGAAACGGGGCTAGGAGCCATTCTGTCACAGGATTTTGAAGGAGAAGAACACCCCATCTTATACGGTATGTGAGTAGAAAACTATAACCGTTTGCATCGCAGCTCTGCCTGTCTGTGTCCGTGATTATCTTGCCCACTACGAGCTTTACATACCCTAGACATTAGCAAACACCATCCACTGGGCATGCTTTACATACATATTTTAAACATTCTAATCATTTACATCTAAGCATCTAAGGTATTTGTAAATATAGGCTAAACAAAAGACAATATGAACGTTTACACCACAGAAATATTCATAAACATCTCTCAGCTACAAACCCAACTAGAGCTAACATGTTTGTGTTAAATAATATTAGCCATAGCAGTGTCATACTGTATGTTAGCCAAAACTGAGCCAAATAGACAGACATTAAGAACACATGGAAAATGACGTTTATTACCTGTAGAAGGCAGTCATGTTTCAATCTGAGGTATTGTGTCTACTGAAGCCGAAAATGTGTTAATCTCTCTTAGGTGCCTGTTGACAGCAAGTGACAGAGCTCATGAAAGTGAAACTGTAAATACTGATATGTATTTATTCTTGATTTTCTTCTCTCCTTCAATGATGATTCTTCTTTGACTGCACTTTCTTCATTATTAGGGCCCGAGCACCGATGGTGCGAAGCCCTATTGTAACCGAAGGACTTATTATTATTATTATTATTATTATTGTTAGTAGTAATAGTGCTGTGAATTTATTATTATTATTATTATTATTATTGTAACGCACCTGTGCGTGTGTGCAAAAAGATGAAGTACAACAAAGAATACAAAAGTGTATGATGAGTTGGCCTAAAACAATATTGTTTTATTGTGTATATGTGCTTTAAATATACACTAAACAATAAACACATCGTTGGGTTGTTTATACTGGGTCAAAATTCTGTTATTTCGGGTACTTTAATCACACTGTTGGGTTGCTTCTGCTATGAATACTAAAAGTACTACATCATTAAACTCAATGCAAAAAACGGAAAAAGAAATGTCTCCGTTTCCTTCCTCGACCTTTTGTCTGCATCACAATGAACTGAAGCTCAGCGCGTCTTCTTTCCCTGTTTGAATCTGTAATATTTAAGTGAAATATATTTCGCATATAGGCCTAAATATTCATTTTTATTTATGGACAGGTGTATTATGCTTTATCTAGAAGTTTCAATTTCAATTTTCGCTGGTTTCAAAACACAACGTTTCCGGAGAATTTGAGCTCCAGACAATCCCCAGGCGCTCTGAGCTCATGTACCCGCCCAACGCAGCCACACCTCGGAACAAACTTCTGAAAACTACCGCTGGCTAATGATCTCTGCAGTGGATAAAACAGTGGATTAATTTCATTTGGGGTATTTATTATATACATTTTGGGACTTTTAAAAAAACTAAATCTAATGGAATGTGTCAACCCAGCAAGAGTGTTAATTTACCCACTGGTTGGGTCAAATAAAATAACCCAGCACCTAAACATTTAACACAGCAGTTTTTAGAGTTTAACACAAACAAATTCCATTTGTGAATTAGCATAAAGAAATCATAGGTTGTGTATAAAGATTAAAAACAATACAACAAAGGTTATGGTGAATAAATTCTCAGACTCTGTTAAAAAAAACAGTAACAATGTAAATTTTGGAATCTGTAGAAGCTCAGTGGTCCACACAAAACCTCTCACAAGGAGCCGTTCCCTGAATTTGCCGTTTTCCCAGGGGTGGGGCTAAGAAACGCGCATCTCGGTTTATTTAATCGTACCTGCTGTACAGTACATGGAAATTTACCCCGCCAAAGAGCAATATAAGAACAGTGCCAGCTGGCACACCTAAAATAGATGGCAAATTATTTTTATAGTCCAAATATTTTATTTTCTAAAATTGTGCTATGTTGCTGTGTAGTTTATTTATTTTTAATAAGAATTGCATTTCAATGAATGTTTCATGGTGCTGCAGTCCTCTACTGCCCAAGACTTTCAGGACAAACTACCAGGTTTGTTTATTCTCTAGAGAAAGCATAATACAACTGTCCATACAGTAAATGAAAAGAAAAGTATCAAAATAAAAAAATATCAAATCCAACTATGAAGTCTGATTTAATTACTATTATTAAACATTTTTATTATTCATTTTTAATTTATTTTATGTTTTTGCTGGGGAAAGAAATTTTAGACAGAGACGTCTTGAAATACGAGATCACAACTGAGTCAATAGTTCTTCTCTCTTTCTTTGTTTTATTTTTTCTTTCAATTAATATTAATTATTTTTATATAAATATTTTTAAGTTGTGGAATGAATCGTCAGAGTTTCCATTATTTCTTATGGGGGAAATCCGCTTTGATATACTAGTGTTTTGATATACAAGCACACTTACTTTCAAACTTAGGCAAGAATTTGCTTAGTTCTTGAAGTGCAGTCTGTGGAAGATTGCTGGTGTTGTCTGTAATCTGGTTAACGTTTTTAAGGTCCAGAAGAGCCAGGTCAGCATACAAAATGCCATTACTCTTTACAACTGTTGATGTTGGCTTTCAATTACTGTATCCATAACCATATTATGGACCTCAATTCTGTATACACTCTCTGCATCAGAAAAAAAGGTTCATGGCATAGTTTTCCTCCTCTGTATTTCTGCATCCCGCTCCAGTGTCCTTCTTTTGGCCCACAGAATAAATGTGTCTACAGCTGCTTTGACAGGCTTAAAATCTTGTGTACTTTTTTCAGCTGTTCCTCTGAGGAGACAATCACGCGATAGGCAGCAAGGATATCCTTGTCTGCAAATATTTAGACACTGTAGAGGTTACATCAAATATCCTCTGGGCTGTGAGGTTGGTCTCATACTTTAGCAGAAATTCAATGAAGACTTTTATGGGTCTTTTATGGCTCAAAGTATGAAAAAAGAGAAACATACAATGCATATCCTGGCATACCGAAATCTCTAAATACCTTCCTCAATATGCTTTCGACCAGCACCTTGCTTCTCCAATGGGGGCAAGGTGTTTGTGTTTCGGGTCATTGCTTTCATTCTCCCAGATGCTCATTCTCTGGTGTGATTCTTGAAGGAAATCAGCAGTGTTATTCAAAAGGGAAAAAGTGATCCACTTGCCAACACGCTCTCTGTAGTGTCTGCCAAGACCAAGTTCAACAGATGAGCATAACACCTTAAATGCAGCTGATTTTTTGCAGTAAGTAAGGCACTGAAGCCTTTATACCTCCCCTGCATATTAGCGGCTCCACCAGTAGACTTTGCTGATGCAACTGCTCAAGTCAAGCTTCATCCTTTCCAGAACATTAATCAACACCTGGACAAAGTACTGCTCTGCCATGTCTAAAAAATGACCATGGTCAAGACTGCTATCATCAAGGGTGTAGGCTGGTTCGGATTTAGTGCCCCTGTAACTCAGCCTGCTTTTGCCAATGACTTTAATAACATCAATGATTTGTTCTAGCACTTGCCTTCTCCTACGTACTTGTTCTCTGTGAACTGTTAACTGACTACCCATGAGCAAACCCACAATGTTACTTATGGATGCCCTCAGAAAGTATGCCTCAGCATAATCTCTTCATTTTGCTCTTCTCATGTTCTTCTATTCTTTGATGAACATGCTTCCAGTCTACCATTCCAGATATAGAGGGGCTGATGTCTGTGGCCTTTAAAAATGCCATACACACAAAGCAGTATAATTAATGGCTCTCCTCACTGTATGATAACCACCTTCTGTTGGTACCATCTTCACTGCCGGAGACCTTTTGCACCAAAACTTTCCTTACTTTGTTGAAGGTGGAACTAATATTTCTAAAATCTTCTGATTTAGGTACTTTTAAGAAATCAAAGCTGATGGTGGCTTTCTGACTCTGGCTCAATCTATCTTTCTGATTCTGAATGAAACAAAATGAAATTAATAAATATATTTTCAGCTCCACCTTTTCCTTTTTCCCCCTTTTCATCCATTGAAAGTATTATTAATTATTTGCTCAGAGAAATTTGTTGTATCACAAAAGAATCAATACCTCACCTTATGTAAATTAGAAGTGAAAGGGGGCGCGTTTATAATAGACCAAACTAATTTGAGGGCGATCGACGCCCTCATCCATCTGTGCAGAAAACAGATGCAATATTATGGTTTCCGTCAGTTTATTATATATTTGCGTACTGATTGGGCCGGCAAACATTGACCAGCGACCCACTGGGAAAACTCCTGGTTTGCCGCCTTCTCCAATGTTCGCTGTCCTTCCTGAAGAGCCGTAATTTTCCTCCTCGCAGTCCAATAACGTCCGATTATTGTTTTATCGCACAAGTCATTCATCACGGTCGGTCACAAATGGACAAAACGTCCTGCTCAGCTCCAAGGAAATTCTTTACATTCAATCTGCAATCCAGTTTATTTACAGATTTAAGCAGAAACATCTGGATTGTGCTGCACATCTGTAATATTATGATGGAGGCCACGCCCACTATTGTGTATGATTGAATAGAAAAGTAATAACTTACTGAAAACAGACAGGGTTTAGCAGTGTGTTTAATTTCAGGACTGTAAAATTGTGCACATGTGATCTACTGATGTAGGAATGAAAATTAAACTAATACATTAAATAAACACTAAGTGATAATGGAGCAAATAGCAAATCGAACAAACTGTAAACAAGGAATGTGCAAAAATACACAATATAACACACACGTGATATTTCTAGTCCAGGATTAAAGTGTGTGACGTCAGTAAGATCGGCTCTTCTAACTAACATGAAGGACGAGTGTGAACGAGTGTGTGGAGCCAGGAGTCTGTTCCTCTAATCATCATCATTATTATCATTATTATTATTATTACTCTCATAAACTTCTCATAAACTGTCACACACACACACACACACACACACTGACCACGGTTAACAGAGTGATCATCCTAACAGACAAGAGTCTTAAACGCAGTTACATAAACTTTCTGATTAACTTCTGTATTTTTTCTTCTGCTTGTTTCTCCTCTCGCGGCTTCTTCTGCCTTTATGCTGATTCTCCGTCTCTGTGTTTCGCTCTGCGCCCGTCTCGTCTGCGTTGGTGCAGTCTGAAGCCCGGGTCAGACCTTCTGAACACGACGTCCATGAAACAAATCTAGAGTTTGGCCACGCCCATGTCATTATAGGCGGGAAGTAGGGACCCTCAGTAGGGCTCACAGACGGAGAGAAGGGACCAAGGGCCAAACCAGACACCTGAAACAGATTTGATTTATTTTATGACTTAGCTCAGCCGTTTGCTCAGTGCTAAACTGATGGCCATAGGCTTCCATTACCTGTTAGCTACATTAGCATTAGCCTCATAAACTCAGTGCTAAAGCTAAAGGAGGAAAGTCAGACCCCAGACTGATCGAATAGGTTTAGTTAAAGTACAGAGATACTGAGGGTGTTTACTTTCGCCTGGAATGTCTCTTTAATTCTTTAACTATGCATTAACAGGGTTTACTGTATGTGACATCACTTCCTGTTATAGATTTTTTTGCACCTTATTTCTTTCTGCTTTATAAATAATTAAATTATTTTAATTTAAAGAAAAAAAATCTAAAACACCAGAAATGTTTAGGGTGAATATAAAAGCTGAAGTGTGTGTGTGTGTGTGTGTGTGTGTGTGTGTGTGTGTGTTTTACCGCATCTCTCCAGCTGTAATCGTCCTGAGCTGTGAGTGTGTGTGCTGTAAAATAACCAGGAGAAAAGATAATCCATCACTAAGATATCAGGTTTATAAACCTGCAGGGAAACACAGTGTAAAGTTTTATTCTGCTATAAAGATCTTATGACATCATCACACACCACAGTAAACTGTTAAACGATCCGCATGTGCATATAACCAGGAGGTACTTTCTGCTCGATGTGTTCGTGACCGTGACTCCTTCATAAATGATTCAATCTGTACGTAAGAATCACTAAGATGAGTGAATCAGTCATATTGTTTTTGATTCATTTCCTGTAATGGGCGTGGCTAAGTGCACGCTAACTGACAATCAGCAGATAAGTGTGTGTGAGAATCACGTGTTCTATAATTTAGGAGTCACATCTATTGAGTCAGTGAATCGTTTGATCTTTATGTTTCTGCCCTGTTCACGTAAATGAATCGTTTGTTCATCTCTGAATCGATTCACCCAAACACTGATCACGTGGGGGAGAAACGTGCAATTAAACTAATCAGTGAATTAATTGTTTAACTCCCATGTGAGTGTTAGTGTGTTACAAAAATGTACAGAATTAAAATTCCCATGTGTGTGTGTGTGTGTGATTTCAGAAATGAGGCGTCACTGTAAACAAACTGAAGCTCGTGTGGAGTGAATGAGAAGGTTTCAGCACTAACAGGTTCTGATTAAAGACTCGCTCAGAAGGTCTACACTAATCTACACGTCACCAGTAGGGGGCGCTAATGAAGCCTGACTGTGTTTCTGCAAGGTTTACACTCTGGAGGGAAAATCATTACAGCTTCATTCTGAAGTAAAATAAACTAAATGCTAAAGTTGGATCAGTAAAGTGAGTCCCTCACCGTAATGAGCCCTGAGTGTGATGGGGCAGCCGTACAGCCAGATCCCGTCCAGCAGCGCGATGGCGTAGGGAACCGCCTCGGCGTGCTTGTAGTGAACAAAGCCGAAGGATTTCTGATTTCCGTCTCGATCTTTGGGAATAACGACTTTCTGCAGCGGTCCTGCCTGAGAACACACCGACTAAAACCAGTCTGGACTTCATTCATTAATTATTTATGATTACATTATTTATTATCAGGAAATTTACAGTTCGAATGTTTTATTGTACTTTACCATATCATTTATAATAGTGATGTGTGTATGGCTGTGTGTGTGTGTGTGTGTGTGTGTGTGTGTGTGTAGTATAAACCTGCACTATTGTGAGAGCCGCTGTTACAGAGAACTAATCAACACCTTCTGACCAATCAGAGTGCAGGATTAACACACACACACACACACACACACACACACACACACACACACACACACACACACACACACCCCTCAATAACCACTGAAATTATTTTAATTATTGTAATTAGAGCTCCAATTGATTATTAATTGATGAATTAAAGATTACCTTCAGCCTGTGTGTGTGTGTGTGTGTGTGTGTGTGTCACCTGGAGGAAGAGCTCATATAGAATCTCCTCCCTCACACTGCTGCTCAGATTGAACACGAACACAGTGCGCTGCACCACCTCTCCCTCACTCCCCTGCATCCTTCACTTCACTCACATCAGCACCGACCGGAAGTGGGAGGAGAATTAAACACCTTCTTCCGCTTTTCGCCCTGTCGTGAAGAAATCACTGGTTTTCCGACACTGCACTTCCGCCGAGCTCCAGCAGAGGGCGCGTATACAGGTTTAATAAAGAGGAGTGAGCACCACAGTACAGCAAGCACATCATCAAACATGTTTATTATTATTATTATTATTATTATTATTATTATTATTATTATTATTATTAATTTATTTATTTATTAAAAGTGTTTGTTGTTTTATTAATTGATAACTAGATATATATTTTACCTTTTATTATTGAATTCTGGTCAATTTAATTTTATCTTCGGATAACTATCTGGAATCTGGAAGTATTTATCTATCTGCAATTATAATTTGTTCATACTTTTAATAAATTAATTCATTAAATTTAATAATATTAGAAATTTTGAACTTAAAATTATGTTATATAAAAATTGAAGTAAGTGTAATGATGTAGATGTGATTTGTTCAGCTGTCGTTTATCCCTCCTGCTCTGACTTCAGTGAACAGCAGCTTCTCCAGTTTTAATGATTTATTTTAATTAAATAGACTCAGAGTCAACTGAAAAAAAGTCTTTAACACAGACAGGTCACATGCAGATTTTTATTTAAATGTAAAATATTAAAACATCTGTGGTGATTAGTAATAACAAAGAAATCATTTTAACTTGTTAGGAACATTCTGGAAATATTTCATATTTAGACCTCACCCAGTAAACCATCAGTAGCTTCATAATACAGCACTACAATCTACTTTCCCCAAACTATTGTATAGATTACAGAAACAGATTTATTAAATACAGCATGAATATTAATGTCTGACATTAGAATATTTAATCTCATGTACCCGTTATTGTGTAATGTTAATGTGAGTCTCAGAATGAAATAAACTGTTAAATTGTTCAATCTAAATTACCATCGTCATCTAAATGTTTAAAGTCACACAAGTCTATATACTGTATATAAATGATTTGATGTGAAGGTGACTTGGCATTAAATCATTTTCTGAGCTCAATGAGGGCTGGTAGAAATTACATTTAGTACCTTTCATTAGGGAGCTTTTCATTAAATTTGTAAATAAACTTTCTGTATTCTCGCGCTTCTCTAATAGCTTCGACTAGTTTTTTTCCCTTTTCTTTCTCTAAGTCAGTGGGTAGGGTCTTGCTCAGCTTTTCAAACTCCTGCTCATCCTCACATTTATATAAATTAATAATGAATCCTCTGAATTTGCCAAAAACTCCTTTCTCTGTTTGTTGTATTGTGAGAGCCCTATTAGCGTATGTAGCAGTTGCCAAATTCATCCCATCCAGATGCGACTGTCCGGTTATCAGGCCTTGGTCCTTGAGCTTGAATCTCTCAGGTGCAATGATGATGATGGGCTTTTTGTATGGAAACACAGCTTTAAAATTGGCACGGTTCTTGACCTGCGCGATCAGAACTGCTGACTCCATCTTGCCTTCCTTCCTTTCCCGGTTGATGAAGCTCTCCTTTATGGTGTCGAGTCCATTTTCCACTAGAACACAGAAGTTGGGTTCTGGGAAGTACACAAAGAGAGGCTCAACCTCTGCCACTGCAACACGCACCTCGCGGTCCAGCCAACTCGCAATGAAATGTACACTGGTATGCTCGATCTCATAACCAGTTGACATGACGGTGGGTGAGATGGAGTCCTTCTTCAACTCGTCTCTCACAATTTGTAAGTATTCGCTGTAGATGGAGTTGAAATTGAGCGTGTCACTGTCAATGAAACTGAAGTAAACTAGACACTTCTGTTCGCCCTCCCTCAGCCCCTTCACGAGCTCTACTGTATCAGGGTGATTTTTCAGATGCTCTCGAATGTCCTGGTACGGTGGTGTGGTCGCATCTTGAGCTATTGTTCCACCTTCTCCCCAGGTGTACGTGATGACTTGATGCTTAATTTGCACATATTTACAACGATAATTGAAGGTCTTGAGCTCCTCCAGATCCTGAACTAGTTGTTTGCTGTGTTTCCCGTTCAGGCCAAAAATCACGGCTACGTTCTCCTTCATATGTTTCATATCCTCTTCTGTGAAGCCTCCACTAAGTGCATCGAGTAGATAACCACATCTCGTCTGTGTCTGATTTACTGAATCCACCTTTACAGGTATATTGATCAAAAACTTGATCTTTAACCCCTGATGAAGAAACAAAACACTTACTTTTAGTGACAGAGCAAGCGATTTCAATCAGCTTTGTAAATAAGACTGACATTATGGAATTAGGCTCATGTAGAAAGTACAGGACTCAGGTTACTGTACTTTACTATGTACAGATGCTACTCAGGAATAACAGTATGACCGCCGTGTCTCTCGCAGCGACAACATTAAGGGTGTGCATTTCCTGGGTTCACCACGAAGTGGCGCTAAAACTATAGACTATAGACTTAGTTCATTCTCTCAAGGATTAATGAGCTGCAGCTTGTTGAGAGCTGAACGTAGTGGCGGATAAATTCAAGTGAAACACTGTAATTAAATGAATTCATAATCACAGTAGTAAAATTACAGTAAAAATGTCAAATTAAAATGAAAAAATTAAATGTAGGCGTTTCTTATTTAAATTTAAGCAAAGTAAATGTTAAAATGTAAAGGCTCACAGTGTTATCATGTGTAACTCAGATTACAGGTTATTGTCAGATTAATGTGCAAAAACTATATAATAAAACTACATAGTCTTTATAAGACACTTGTTCTATGTAAGTGCGCTCACAATGACGACAAAACGTTTTGAGTCTGTAAAATAATGACAGTAAACAGGGGGCGCTATTCTGTATCGGTTTTGGTGAATGTGAGCGTCAGAAAATGAACCAAAACTCTGTGTATACTCGCCTCACAGATGTGAAAAATCTATACTTATAGAAAGTGAAATGTCTGCTTTTATATAAACTAATGGAAAACAAATTTCAGACGATGTAATTCGTATGAGACGTGAATTATAGGTGCATCCACTGCTGTGGAAATGACATGATCACCTTCATCACTACAGCCATCAATGGATCAGCGAATGATTAAAATGCTCAGAGTCAGTCTTCTTCAGTCTCCTTTAGTTTTTCCCGACACATTAATCATCATTAGTCTACTTCTGCCGCTGCGCTCTGGAAGACTTTGTGTGCGGTTGAGCGCTGATCAGACTAGTACTAAACGACTAGGTGTCACGGTACGCCAGGTAACTCCCACTTCTCGAGACAAGCCATGATCATTCGCAAGTCCTTAACACACTCCGTTCCGCTGCTTCCGTTTTCCCGCCTCATCCGTTCACGCTCGAGCTCACCTGCGCCGCATGTCTTTCACCTCTACTCTATAAACTCTCCCTCTAACAGCCACCTCTGGCCGAATTATTGTGTGCTCGAGTCTGTAATCGCGTCTTTTGCCAAAGTTTATATCTGGTTTTTCCTGTTGTCGAACCTTTTTTGCTCACTAGGTTTATGTTTTTGCTTCTCGGAATAAACCTGTTCGCTACGCTGACTGATCTACCGGCTTTGATCTTCTGCTTCCGCTTTTGACTACGGCTCTGTCTGAACCTCCCGAATCACTTCTCGTTTGGAATACAGGTCTGTGCTTTCTGGGCTCAGTCGATCTTCCTTTCGCGGCTGCTCGCGTCCAGTGTGTCTAAAACTGCGAGCACTCTGCGTCCTTTGATCTCACTCTGTACCCGCTCTGTACCCGCTCTGTACCCCGGGTCTGCATTACCTTCTGCCCACGGCCACTTCCAACCTGTTAAACTGTTTTACCCATAGACATGTAAAACATAAAAATAATAATAATAATTTGTGAGGTAGAATTAACTCAGCATTACAGCTAAATATGGCCGAACATTTGGATTGAATATTTTTACCCATCTTGCTGGGTTAAATAAATAACTCATTTTGCTGGGTTAAATTAACCCAGCATGTAGTTGGTCCAATATTTATCCAGCAGCTGGGTTAAAAACAACCCAGCATTTTTTAGGGTGTAGGTGTGAATGGCTGATGCATCAATAGCCAGGTGTCAATAGGGTTACATATTCATGGAGTTGTGGATTATTCAGTGAAACAGAGGCTCTGCTGAAAAAAGTTAGGCGCATCAGTCACTTTATCTCAAGGAAAAGATCTTTCTGAGTGCTACACTCTAAAAACTGCTAGGTGAAATAAAAAAAAAACAGTCGCTGGGTCACTATTGGACAGAACACGCGCTGGGTTGTTTTGACCCAAGTGCTGGGTCGTACCATTTAACCCAGAATTATGGGATGTTCATCTGACCCAACCAGTGGGTAAATTAACACTCTTCCTGGGTTGACCCATTCCATTTGATTTAGTTATTTATTTTTCAAAAAATTTACACATCACATAATGTACAGTAAATAGATTGTCACAGAATAAGAAAATGTGAATAACTCAATTTTGACAAAAATGTCAGACAAAACCATATAATCCCAAGGTGACAATTTGTTAAATATAAAATAAATGTAACATACTCTGTAAAACAATAAAAACCCCTGTAAATCTGCATTTTTTTGCATTTAATACAATGTTTAAACACTTTTTTTATACAGACATTTTCAAAACAAATTTTATAATGCCCACATGGCATCAAACATTCCCCATCTTAATATTTTTAACTATTAGTTATTTAACTATTATTTCATTTCCATTAAAATGACATTAAAAAACTGTTGTCCTCAAAAATAACAAATGAGTACTCGTGTCCATCAATATGATCACTCGACTCACAGACCTTTGCAACATTAAATGTAAAGTTGTTTTCACAGTGCATCTAATGTTTATACTGTAATTATTACCTGTGATCTTGATGAATCAATATTTTATCATTCAGTGTCTATAAGTATAATAACTAGTGTATCGTAAGGTCTGTTAAATAATGCATGGCTGACCTGGACAGAGGGGTCTCTGGGCCTCTTGCTGCCTGTGGGTACACTGCTGCTCGCCATCTTCTGCTCGGTGCTGATCCTGACCAGTCAAGTGCTGAACTGAGTCTTATAAAGGATGTGATCAGGCTTATAAACCTGCAGAGTGAGAAACGATGGCACTGGTTACTGGCAAAAAAAACGAGTCTTCATCTTCTAGAACATTCTATATTCAAAGTCACAGTTCCTCCTGATAGTTATAGAACTCCTCCTAAACTTACTGTAACTGGAAGAAACTTTCACAATATCAGGAAGCTCAATGTTACAGGCAACACCCTGAGCTGGAAGGATTCATTTGACTAAACAAATCATTTTCATGGGAACTTGTATTTATGAGAAGCACAAGACTTTTTATCAGATATTTCATTTATTTAGCCTGCACAGTATATTCTCAAGATAAACCATAGTGCCAAAAGTACAGCCTTCACATGCATATGAACTTGAGTAACATCCAATTCCTAATCCATAGGGTTTAATATGATGTTTAATATGATGTATTTGGTCTATTTAATTTTAACGTTTTTTTTTTCTTCCTATAAGTAATTGTGTATATTTTAGTCTGTGCTTTTGTTGTAGCTGCTGCAATTTTCCTCAGGATTAATAAAGATTTATCATAAGTTATCTTATCTTTTCTTATCTTATCTTAGCCACATGACTATGTCTGGTCAGCCAATTTTCATAAGAAATCACATGCACAGGAAATGGACTAATCATTGACTAGAATCGATGATCATCCCATGAATGATTTGTTCAGTTTTGAACCTCCTGTCAGCTCTCCACAGAGCACCTACAGTATATTCAGCATGACTATTCTGCCATATGGTTTCATCACTAACCTCCCCAGTTCACACTGTAACTCTACTCTGCATCATCGATCACTTCTCCAAACTCTGCCACTTCATTCGTCTAACAGAGCTGCCCATGTTCATGGAACAGCTGAGGGGTTATTCAGCAAGGTGCTTCACCTGTTTGGTCTCCCTGAAGACATCAGTTCTGACTGAGGGGTTCAGTGTCTGATGAGTGTAGCGGGTTTGATGCATAGGCAGCACCACAGACACACACAATCGGCGAGGTCTTTCAGAAAATGGCTACATTTAATTTAGAGGAAATGGGGAAGGAACCATCTTCTTCAGTAGACCTTCAGGTCCCCGAGCTACACTCCACACCTTGGATTTATAGTGCAGGGAAAGCCCGAGATCCATTAACGATGATATTTTAGCAGCTGTGCCCTTTACCAGTGGCCCCGCCCTTTCGAACATCTGCAGAAGTGGAGGCCGCCGACTTAGTGAGCCTACGGAGTAAGCGAGGAGCAACAGCAGATTTAGGAACACGCTCATCACAGGCACAAACTGTGTCACAGTGAAGTTTTCAGCAACTGTCTAAACATGAGTGTCAGTTTGTCCTCAGACCAGCATCTCCAGTCCAACATCCAGACTGAGAGGATGAATCAGCAGAATGGGAAATTTCCTCAGAAGGCTACTTCAGCAGGAGCAAAGTGAAGGTTCCTCCTGACACTGAGTCAGAGCCAGATCAGTTAGCTGGAACTGCAGTAGTGTTTCACTTCACTGGAACAGAATTTTACAATATCATGACCGTGATGAAAGTTCTAGTCAACACCCAGCAACTGCAAATGTTTATCAGAATAAATCAGAGGAACTAGAGGAACTAGATAGATGTTAGAAGCTTTGGCAGCTGTTGTGTTTGTGAGGAAAGAAAGACTGAGCTTCTCATGAACTTGGCAGAGAATGTTCCGCCCAGAACGAAGGGTTTCTTCACGTCACAGGAAGCATTAGAGCTGCTTGCAAAGGTATGTTCGAGATGTTACGCTGTTGATGTGAATAACACACACAGAAAACCCCCACATAGAGTTTATTACATCACTAAAAGTGTTACATAAGCTTGAGAAGCAAGTGTCTGTACAATAATACTGAAACGGCACACAGTACCGACTCACAGTGCGGAGACGTGTCTTTACATGCTGCTCTGTATAGACTATAGACTGCAGCCTCAGGCCGCACATTCTTTAGAGCTGCACACGGTAGCGGATAAAATCAAGTTAAACATTGTAATTAAACAAATTCGTAATCACAGTACTAAAACTACTGTATAAATTTAGAATTTAAATAAAATGTAAGATACATAAGATACATAAATAAATACATTAGTTCAAAAGTAAACATAATGTATAGTCAATAAAATTATTATAGTGGCATAAATCCTTTCTATAAGTTTCTTTATGGACCTTCTAATGGTGCTAGTTGATATTTTCAATTACAGTCGTGTCTGAAGCCCATTTTAAATCTGTGAAGCCGTTCATCATCATTGTGCAGCATAAAAATAACGTTTTATTTTATGTCAGATTAATGTAAATTAAATCTAGATTTTATAAAAAAATATGTACTAACAGAGCCAACCTGGTAACTTTCTTTTATCATTTGTGGTTTAATATTGAAAACATTTGATTTATTGTAATTTTCTACTTTGAAAGTTTGCTTTACTTGTTGTAGGTTTTTCTTTATATAAAGTTTAATGTCATTAACTGTAAGAAATTTCATTCTTTTCGAAATAATAATAAAAAATGTTTTTTTGTTACAAGCCCTTGTGCTGTTCGTGCTTTTGTTTTTTTTTAATAACAATAAACAGATGCAAATAGAGATAACAACTGTTCATTTTTTGTACAAATAAAATCGTCAGCTCGTGAACTTGGTCGTCTGTCTAAACAACATTAAGCCAATGGTTTTTTAAATTATTTTTTTTAACTCATTATGGTACAGTAAATGTCAATAGCTCTGCTATGTTTGTTATATAAAGTACTCGGATGTGGAAATATTTTATTTCTTACAATCACAGTCTGGGGCAAGTGCATCTGTTCTGCAAAATGTCACTTTGCGCCATCTGGCGGTCATTTCAATAATGACTGTGAAATGCCACAGATTTATTTAGGCTGCTGTTGTGCTGCTGCAGTGGTGAGCACGGCGGTAATAGACATTCTGGTTGACTACCTACTGTACATACTGTATACAGTAAAATCACATTGATTATAGCCACACTCACTTCATGGGAAAAAGATGCTATATTTGTCCAAAAAAAAAAGTGTTGGATGTGACATAACTGGTCATAACGTCCCTTCTACTGAATGTTTTGATTTAATCTCTGGCGCAGGGTTTACTAAAAGCAAAGGACTGGAAAAGTTTGATTCAATTTTGTCCAGCCAGTTTTGTGTGATGCTTTTTGTGATGTAGTAATATTTTTTGGTGATCTGAATCATATAAAACGTGACATATAAGCAAAAAAATACCAATTCAATAAGCGGGCAAATATTTTTTTTATGACACTGTATTTTTAACATTTTGTAAGCCAGTATATGTTTTAAAATTTGATAAATGCTTTCACCCAACATTAAACATTGGAATTTATTGACACGATTTAGATTCCTTGGTAGCAGCGCGGTAGTTCAGTGCTCAGCACTGTGGCCTTGCACCTCCAGGGACCGGGTGCATCTTCTCCACGTGCTTGATGAATTTTCTCCGGAGACTCCGGTTTCCTCCTACAGTCCAGAGTGTGCATGTGTGTGTTCCCTCCGATGGATTGGCACCCTGACCAGCCCTGGTCTGACCCTGGCTCCTGCCCTACAGCGCCTTGTGAAAGTATTCATATCGTCTGAACAACCACAAACGTAAAAGTTTTATTTAAAAGGATTCGTATTTTATGTGAAAGACCAACACAAAGTGGCACATAATTGGAAAGAGTACGACTCAACTACAAACCTACAAAGACATGGGCGTCCTTCCTAAACTGATAGACTGGGCGAGGAGAGAATTAATCAGAGAATCAGCCAAGAGGCCCATCAAATCAGTGAAGACTTCCTGCTCACTTCTCTTTTACGTTTGATTTTATTCAATAACACCATGTTCAATAAACTAATAAATGCAATATAAATGCAGTGCAAAAGGGTGTGTGTGTGTGTGTGTGTGTGTGTGTGTGTGTGTGTGTGTGTGTGTGTTGGGGACGTATCTAGAGGGAGGGCACAGGGTGGCACCACCCCCCTCTGAAATATGATTGGTCCCATGGAATAATTAGTCTGTTTATTTTCACAGGACTGATCAAGACTGTCTAACTGCTGAATAAAGATGATTTAGCAGCAGCGCTCACCACCACATAAATAGTAAATGGATAAAGTCCAACAGTGCAGGCCAGGACATTAGTAAGACTAATAGGACCTGTGAGCACAGAGGACCAGTGAGGGCTCCAACAGCAGCCGGCGATCTGCAGCAAGAGCCGAAAGACACAACATGAGCATTTTATACATTTCCTTTTTTTCACCTTTACAGCCAGTTCACAAGATACCTGGAAGTATCTTGACGGAGTTTTGGAAAATCTTCACTTTGGCCGAAGTTTTCCAAAAGCTCCATTTTCAACGACCAAAACGGCGTTTGCGTGTGGACGAAAGGCGAAAACCGCAGAGAAAATTCTCCGTTTTTAAAAATACCCGGCTACGTGTGGACAACCCCCTGTACAGTGGAACCTTGGATTACGAGCATAATTCGTTCCGGAATCGGGCTAAACCAAATAAACTTTTCCCATAGAAAATAATGAAAACTCAAATTATTCGTTCTACAGCCCAAAACAATAAATACATAAAAATAATTAATACAACATATAAAGTAAAAATAAAACAAATTAAACTGCACTTAACATTAAAAAAAGTTAAAATAAATCCAGACAGATAAGTGTTTCCGTTTGTGTGCACAGGCGTCGTGTATTTGTATTTGTATGTGTGTGTGTGTGTGTGTGTGTGTGTGTGTGTGTGTGTGTGTGTGTGGAATTTGCCCCTCGCCTCGTCTTAAACAGTAAAACTCCTCCTCCCTCCCCACACCTCACTTTTTAATTTTCACAACTAACATACACAATGCAAACACTGTTTTAATGGGAAAAAAAGAATCTCTCTAATGATACTCGCTTGAGCAGACTAACGCAATCACTGCTGTAAAGTAAAAAAGAAAAAATAACAAAGGAACCAGCAGCTTACCTTTGAAAAGAATGTGTGTGTGTGTGTGTGTGTGTGTGTGTGTGTGTGTGTGTGTGTGTGTGTGTGTGTGTGTGTCGGCGGACACGCACATACAAAGTACACATGAGAAGAGTGTGTGTGTGGGGGGGGGCACAGTGTCAAATTAAATGCGTGCGCACAGAAGAGATGGAGACGTTGATTATACCAGTAAGAGACGAGCACTAAGACGCAGCAGGGGAGACGATTACCCAAAATTCCCGCAGCGCAAGAGAGAGAAAAATCATTGGCTCAGTTGTGATCACTTGTCGCTCGGTGTCAAAATAAGAGTCGCATGCGTGATACATGATACTCGGCGCTCGTAAACTAATACTTGCTCGGTTTCCGATTAAAAATGTATTAAAAATCTTTGCTCGGTTTGCGGAACACTCGTAAACCAGGTTACTCGCAATCCGAGGTTCCACTGTACGTGGTAACACTTTACAACATTTCATTTGTTGTTAAAATTAGTTAACTATATTAATTCATAATAAACATACTCCTACAGCATTCATTAATTTTTCTATATTCAGAGATGTATTTTTAAGATTAGTTAATGCTCTGTGAACTGACACAAACAAACATACCAATGTTAACAAAGATTAATAAATTCTGGAAAACGATCTTGCTCACTGTTAGTTCATGTTAGCTAATGCATTACCTAATGTTAAACGTTTTGTAGAGTGTTAGCATTTATGTTTTAGATACGCAGTGATGAGAGTGAAGAACACCTGGGTCTCATCAGGATTTTCAGCAGAAGTAATTCAGATTCCAAAGGTGACAGTGACAGGCGGCACCGCTCACTCCTACCTGGATCAGAATTTGCTGTTCTTGTTGGCTCTCAAGGTATATTGACAGATGTGATCTACCAGTGTTTCAGACCATTTTACTGTGAAAACTCTTAATGTTGAAATAACGGAGGCTAATTTACTGTATTCATATGTTTAGATATTTCACAATACAGAGCAATGGGTCCTATGTAGCCTAAGCTGAAGATGTTTCCAAGAACGCAGCAAGGGGGAAAAAACAGGACATTTAATTCTACATGGTATAAAGAATATCCATGGACAGAATATTCACAACATCAGAACTCGTCGATGGTTTTGCATGCAGACATTTTTCACTCCCTTCTGCTCCTCACTCTGTCTTCACTTCAAACTCCGGTTTTGCAAACTGTAAAAAAGCACTGGACAGTATAAGGACGGTGTATTTGGAGTTACGTTGTGTGTTGCATCTGTTTCGTTTTCTCCTGACTTGGTAATGTGAAATGCTGCTTTTGGTTCTGTTCAGTTCTTGTTATCTAGTCTGTTTTGATATCCTAGTTATTGTTCATGTTTAGAGTTTATTCATTTATGTTTGTTTATCTTTATTAAAAACATTTTAAATCTTAACCTCTGCACTTTTGCCTCGCCTGCGACAGCGGCACTATCGTGACAGTTTAGATGGTGCAGGTTAGACAGAAGATCACCAGTTGTATAAAGTGGGGGATATGAACTGGACTACAAAACAGCTCTGGTAGGCCAGGGACATGATGGAGCGTCTGTAGTGAGAGTAAAACGTTCAGCTGTTTAACGTATAGATGCAGTGGCAGAACCTGCGTTCTATTAGCATTACAATTCAGACTGTCTGAACCTGGTTTTACTGGACACTGTCAGTCAGGACCAGACGCATCATGTCTTTTCTCTTTACTAGAGAAGTTTCATGTCAGGCTCGTATGTTCACCGCAAATTCACCACAAATGGCTTGAAGTTCAGCAACAAATGCATGGAGGTCAGCCCAGAGAGTTTCAGAAGCTTAGCGACACAAGATGGACAGGTTACCTGCAGTGCTCCGTGTCCATGATGATATTGCTGATGAGAGAAGTGGGGACGTGGTGACTTGCCTTTTATTGAGCTTCTAGCAACGTTCTGCAATGTGACGGGTGACACCGAGTTTCTGATATGCTTCGGTCACCTTCACTAGACGTAGCCAGAGCCGGTGAGCTAATTGAAGCACTTCAGGACACATTTGAGTGTTACAGAGAAGAACACTTAGTGATGATCTATGGAGAGAAATCTTAAGCACAGCTCAAAAGTATGATATCAGCATTGGAAGTGTGAAAAAAAGGCAGTGGAAGACCAGCTGTAGACTAGAAGGTTCTGTAGTGACATCCACTGTTGGTGAACGTAGAAGTGGCCAAGATGATAAGGATGGTTTTAGAAAGAACATCTTCTATCCGGGCTTTGACTCTCAAGCAGTGTTCAACCACTCCAACCTAACATCTGCAGCTTGAGAAGAGTCGCCTTTTTTTTTCTTTGCAGAAATCCACCAGTCAAAATTAGAAGATCTGAAGCATGAGCTCCACCAAACCAAATGATTCTGGAGAGGAAATGAAAAGGAGGGATACAAAACCTCACCACTATATTAGAGTTTACTCTGGAACCTTTCAAAGAGGTCTTCCATGAACTTTTCCGGTTCTTTTGCGAAATTGCTATTGCAATACCTGTGAGCCATGCCATGTTTTTCCACCCTGAAACTAATCAAGAACCACCTACAAACAACCATGTCTGATGAGTGACCTGGAAGTGCTGGGTGTAGAGTCACAGAGAGCCAAGTCCCTGGATACGGAGGAGTTTGTTGAACTATTTGGTAACCGTCACAAAACCCGCAGAATACAGCTGTCTGGATGAATATGTGCACAAACATACTGTAGGTGTGATGGTGAAGTTAACTCACATTGCAAACAACTTTCTCTCTCTCTTCCTCTCACACACACACATATACAGGCATACACACACACACACACACACACACACACACACACACACACACACGCATGTTAAAAATAATTAACATCTGTTTGTTTTTTTATTAATTAAGTACAGTATAACAGAATCCTAGAGTCGCCCCTGGTGTAAGCTGTGTGTATGTGAGAGAGTGTGCAGAAATGTCCTAAAATGCACTTTTGCTCATCGCCAGCAGGGGGCAGCACGACATAGATCATCAACATCTGTATTAGTATTAGTACTGAAATCTAAGGCTCCACTTATTCTGTTCCACAACATTACTGTTGGAAATAAATATCTGTGAAATGAAAACTGAGACTGTTTAGTGACTACTGACCCGGACAGAACGTCATCAGGCCTGTTCCTCAACGCAACTGACCGTTACATTAATGGTTAAATGACTGAATGTGCCTAGCAATAGATATAATATTATTAGATTAGTTTTATTTCAATCTTATTTATAAGAGTTCACTACGTTGTACCGTATCAACAAACAATATCTACACACGTTCAGTAACTCCTAATGAGAAGAATTAAAAGAAGTAATGGGTGGAGCTTATTTCTACAGAGCTGAAGATGATTCACTGAATGTGTTTTAAAACTATTTTTGTTTCATATCAGGTGATAATTTCTTGAATTGGCTGCAGATTCGTTCATTCGCTGGTCTGTGTGTTTAAAATCTGAAATCCTTTACATGTGTGTTTTCTCTCTCTCTCACTCATTCTCTATACCGCACCTCCAGCACTGAGGGTTCGATTCCCGCCTGTGTGCATGGAGTTTGCATGTTGTGCTTGGTGGGTTTCCTACAGATACTCTGTTTTTCTTCCACAGTCCAAAGAAAGCTTGCTGATTAGGCTAATTGGTGTTCCCAAATCGCCTGTGTGTGTGTGTGTGTGTGTGTGTGTGTGTGTGTGTGTGTGTGTGTGTGTGTGTGTGTGTGTGTGTGTGTGTGTGTGTGTGAACCCCACCTCGTGCCCAAATGTTTTTAGTAAGGCTCCAGACCCCCTGCGACCCTGTAAAGGATAAGCTTCATTGGAGATGAATGAATACACACACACACACACACACACACACACACACACACACACACACACACACACACACACACACACACAGGAGACCTCGTTGTGAAGGAACTGCTCTCTAAAACACACAAGGGTTCTGGCCAGAGCTGTGTGGAATTAAATTACAGTGACATTAATGAACAGAGAGACTCTGTGATGGTGGAACAGTGAGGTCAGGATCTGCGAGTTCTTCGGAAAGGGTCAAAGGCTCACATGCAAATCGTGTCAAGGTAAAACGGCGCTCGGAGCAATAAACCGCGGGATCTTTACAACCCTGACATGATCAACCTTTCCATAATCTACAGCCTTTATTGCTTTACTTTAGTCAAACATTAATGAGACAGGTGACAACGACACAGACAGGTGAAACACACACACACACACACACACACACACACACACACACTGAGCATCCCACCTGTTTTATTCACATTTAACATTAATAAATGTTTCTCAGAGCTCGTGGCGATGCTGAGGGACGAGGCTGCAGCGCTCAGGGTCACGTCATCACTTCATCACTTCATCACAGTCTACATGCACACGGATTTACTGTGTCCCGTGTCCGGAGTGTCCTGACGTTACTCTGACTGTTAGTCGCTCATGGATCCGATTAAAGACTATTTTTTTTACTTTTTTTATTTAATGTCTTTTACTGATTTAATGAGCTGATGCACACAAATATTTATTTAAAAAATGAGTAGCTGTTTAAATGGACTTTTAAAACCTCAACAATAAAATTAAATAAAGCAAGCAAACAATAAAGAGAGAAAGATTTAGCAAAATTCATTGCATTTATTTCTTTTTTTTAGCTCATGAACATAAAGAAATAAATCAGTCTTATTTCCTAGTTTTAAGAATGCAATAAATATACAATTAAATTAATATCTAATCAAAATATAGCAAATAAGTAAAAAAAATATATATATACATCAAAGTTCATTTGAGTTCATCATTATAAATTAAACTGCATTGAATATAAATTTGTACTTTAATATTGTATTAATAATCATATAAATAGAGTCTAAAAATGAATAGTAGACAATTAAAGGTTTAAATAAATATGTAACTATTGTTGGTTTGATGAGCCGCGGCAAATGAAGAGGAATTTTAATACATCTCTACTACTATTATTATAATTATTGTCTTTTTATATATAATAATAATCTGTGTAGATAAGTGAGATGATGTTACAGGATTCCCCAAGTGAGATGACACACACACACACACACACACACACACACACACACACACACACACACACACACACACACACACATACAGAGTCAAGTCAATTTACTGTTGGTTTCCTCTAATCACACACAGATATATTGTGAACAATAAGAGTTAAACTGTACACACTGCGTACGCGACACTACGGGTTTACATTCATGCGCTCCTTCCAATCCCTTATGGTTTCCATAGTAACAGAGATGTGTACAGCGCATGGGAGAGGTTTGTGTTAGAGGTGATGCTGTAACTGTAAGTTTTCTGACATCTTCAGGACAGCGGAGTTTCTCAGTCACATGACCAGCTGTGAATATGTTGGATTAACTGCTAGAGCGAGTGTTTAGAGCCGCTATAACGGCAGTGACAACAGGAGCTCACAACATTTATTGTACATATTAATGGGTAATGACACGGGGTGCTGTTCTGTAACCTCCTGAACCCTACTGTGTGCCCGACATTGTCCTCCTCAGTGTTGCTCTTTATCAGCACCCGATCACTCCGAGCGTAATCAGTGTCTGCAAACGGGAAGACGTTTGGACAACGACCTCCAACGACCTCCAACGACCTCCAACGACGTCTCAGTGAGGATGACGGGAGGAAATATCACGTCCACATACCAGGCTGCGGTAGGAGAGAAAAAAAAACCCAGGCTCATGCTGTCACAGGAAAGTAATCAGATTTGGGGTGATAAGCGTGACTCCGCCCCTTCGGTGTGAGAAACCGTTTGTGGTCAAGTTTATAGAAATGTCATGAGATTTTACAGAACACATCACAATCCGAGTGAGAGTCAATCATTCACAGAGCGTGACCAGATTTCATGATACTAAACTTGAACTCAACATTTCTAAGACACACACACACACACACACACACACACACACACACACACCCTTTCCACTTGGTCATGGTGAAATTCTTATATTTATCGGCTGAGGCAAAGGTTAATGAGTTGAGGTGAGTACAGGGTGAAAGTCTTTAACTGGAGCTTTGCAAAGTGCGTGTGTGTGTGTGCGTGTGTGTGTGTGTGTGTGCGTGTGTGTGTGTGTGTGCGTGTGTGTGTGTGTGTGCGTGTGTGTGTGTGTATGTGTGCACGTGTGTGTGTGTGTGCGTGTGTGTGTGTGTGTGTGTGTGCGTGTGTGTGTGTGTGTGTGCACGTGT
>JAAGKR010006499.1:548-8048 GCA_011419295.1 Clarias macrocephalus
GAGAGAGACAGAGAGAGAGAGAGACACACAGAGAGAGACAGAGAGAGAGAGACAGAGAGAGACACAGAGAGAGAGAGACAGAGAGAGACACAGAGAGACAGAGAGAGAGACAGAGAGAGAGACAGAGAGAGAGAGGGAGAGAGAGAGAGAGAGAGACAGAGAGAGAGAGAAGGAGAGAGACACAGAGAGAGACACAGAGAGAGAGAGAGAGAGAGAGAGAGACAGAGACAGAGAGAGACACAGAGAGAGAGTGTGTGTGTGTGTGTGTGTGTGTGTGTGTGTGTGTGTGTGTTGTAAGAATTGGAAGTAGTTGTTATGGCCAGTACATGAACACACACTCTCTATACTGTGTACCCAAACCAAATCTCTCTCTCTCTCTCACACACACACACACACACACACACACACACACACACACACACACACACACACACACATACACACACACACTTCCATTTTGCTGCTGTTGTAATGAGTTCTGTATATTGGAACAGCTTGCATCTGCTGTTTACAATGCCTCATCAACTCAACTCTCTCTCTCTCTCTCATAATGTCTCGTCAGAGCAATAACCATCCTCATCTAAGTTCTATTAGTTTATAGAACAATTTAATTGTTTGTGTTTTTTGTTTTTATTTAGCCATGGCCAACATAGTTGTGATTGAATGACTCTGATACAACGATGTAAATGCAACTTCAATGCGACATTTTCGACTACATCAGTGAAATAATAAGTGATATAAGCGATAATGTTATAGCATTCATGAGACGCACAATCGCTTTGAAAAATACATGTACACGCACTCTCACACTCGTCTCGTTCTCTGAGTGGAATTTCTGAACTCTTGTTATAAACAAGTGGCAACTTTTGGTTCCAAAAAAGTGCCAAAATGTTCAGTTCCTCAAATCTCCACTAGGGGGATGGGTCCAAAAGTGAGTCAATCCCTATAGAGCCCCAATATGTTTGCAGCCTTGTACAAAATAAATAAATTAATAAATAAACAAACAGGTTTGGTCTCCATAGTGAGAATGCTCATTCCTGAATTTTGTATGTAAATCATTTAAAATGACAAAAAAATAAAGGATAAAACTATTAATATTTTGGGGGCGTGACCAATTTGAGTGACAGATGCACTGTGAAGGTATAAAACCACTAGCTGTCTGCTATGCAACACTTTGGCTAATAAGCTAACTGGAATCTTGTAGTTTAACTCTCCACAAGAAATATAGGAGTTGTAACAGGATGATGATGTGTACGGTATGGATGATGGAGTGAAAGTGAATGATTTAGCATATAAATTAACATTAGCCACCTTGGCATTTTAGTTAAGACATCTGGCTAGCTTGGTGGTGGTAACTAAGTAAAGAACGTATGCTCAGTGCACTCAACAGCCCAACAGCCAGGTGCTGTTTGCCCATTTTCCCATTTTATGGATTAACCGGGTTTTAGACTGAGTCAGCTTCTGCCGAGATGGTGACTACTGATCTCCAAAAGCTGAGCTTCACAACCGGTAAAAGATCACAGAGTATTTGTCCTGGTCTGCGTTGTGGATGGAAAGTTTCATACAGCATTAGAGGTTCTGCTGGGAAGCGGCTAATGGGCAGGTGGTGAACATGAGGAGGTCAACATTACCATGCGAAGACAAAGGAGGCATCTGTGCATAGGGCTCTTACTAAACCATACAGATACATTACAGAAACTACATTACATTTACAGTACTTTTAGGCATTTAGGAGATTCCCACGCCATTTTATGATTTTTTTATATAGTGTTATAGGTCTTCAGTTGTCACTTAAAGACTCGGTGACAGTGTCTAGAGGAAGTTCCACCATCAAGGAGCCAGAACAGAAAACTGTCTAGATGCATGACTTCATCGGTCTCTGAGAGATGGTGGGACCATCTGCTTCAACTACATCTGCTTAAATTACCGAAGCTTTTTCTTGTGCGTAGTGGCGCAGTGGTGCAGCGCTCGCTCTATCATCCGGAGATCGCAAGTTCGATTCCCGGGTGATGCTGTAACCTCTCGCAGCCGGAGGTCTAGAGAGAGCTGATTGGCCGAGCTCTCTCAGAGGGGAGGGATGAGAGATACTTAGTGCTCCCACATTAATCACGACTCTACAGCCAGTCAGGGACGTCCGTGAGCTCACGCGAGCGGAAGGAGCGGATAGCGCCGTCCTCCGAGTGTGTTACTCCGCCCCCGACGGTGCGTGAGCCAACAGTTCGAAAAGATGTGGTCGGCTGGCGTCATGTGGTTCGGAGGAAACACGCGATAGTCTTCGGTCCTCGCGGCTGAGTGGTAGTAGTAGCCTTAATATGGAGCCCCCTAGTGACGGGGAGGAATTGGACACGACTAAATTAGGGAAAAAAATCGGGGAAAAATAACCCCCCAAATAACCTTTATAGTATACACTCTTCAATAGTTGTCATCTCTGTCTGTTTTTAATCCTCGAATTGAATCACGGCAGCAATGTGTAAAGATGTCAGTAGTCGCACCATCGTTGATGCTGTCATGTGATCGTCAGAAGAGAGGCGTATATTTTTCATGTTGTGTATAAATTGTATACGAGAGGTTTTCAAGTCAAAGCGGGATTTTGATCGCGCAGAATAACAGAAAACCCTTTATGTCTCTATATAGTCCGCTGCTACGCTAATGCACTCATCCCAGTGTTTCACTAGGGCTTGGACACCATCAAGGTAGAAAGTTTTCTCAGTACACCCGGAGTCATGATCAAACTGCCTGCTTCATGTCTGAAACGCCGGCCTCCCAGGAACTCCGTTAATGTGGAAGCGCGTGGAAAAGTCTTGGCGCGAGGTCAGGACTGTACGGGGGGGGCCGAGTTCCTGTCATGTGCGAGTGGTGTTGGTGAACGAGTGTGTGTGCAGTTCACACAGACAGATGCGTCTCTTCCACAAAAAGCTCTCATTTGATTTTCTAGGATCAATCGTTCCACTCTCTGAATGTTCACGGGAACGACTGCAGTGGGCCTCGAGCTCGTCATTCATGCATATACGGCCTTGTGTAAAACTCTACTATTACTATCACAAGTCCCGGTTTGACACGAATGTAGAGGAGCGATTCGGGCATGTCACTCATCACATGACTCTAAGGAGATTTGTTTTCTTTTGAAAAGATCACATTTAAAAATAATGCAAATTAGTTCACTGATACTAAGCTTGTCCGTACTCCGAGGCATTTGTTTCCTCGCTGGGAACTGCACTACTGATGATGAATAAATGAAATACTGTTATAACATCTGGTACTGTTTTACTTTGCGTTTACATTTTAAAGCGTTTAAGCTTTTCTTTTCTCTTCAGATCCCCCGAATTAGTGCCGAGCGCCGGTTTCTGTTCCGATAAACACACAGCACACAGCGTCTGCTCACCTTTTGGCTCTGAAGAGGCAGACAGAACAGAATGTGAGCAGAGGCAGTGAGATAAGGCGATTTCTCTCTGGATCTGGCTTTAAACCGCACATTAATAACCTGCACAGAACGTACGGAAAGCTACAATGAAAACAAACGCCTCTGAGCTGTTCATTTTTTTCCCTCTCTCGCATGACATCGCCCGAGACAGTTCACAGACACGGGGCTTATCACTGAAAGGACATGTTAAGCAACTCAAGCCTAAAAATTTACGAGTTTATTAAATTTGGAATGTGCAAAATTGTACTACAAAAAATAAATACTGTAAAATCATGATTACAGACGTCTGACTTTCAGGAGGTGAGCAGGCCTAGTCATAGTATAATTAGTATAATTAGTCCTAATTAGTCTTGTATTGAACATAAAACATATTTCCTTGCTAATTTATCACATTATTACATATTCGCGGGGAAGCTTCCGTCTCGCCTGACAGTGTCTTTACGTGTGTTAAAGCTGCTTTAAGCTATAAGCTGTTAAAATATGGATTCCGATTGGTCAAAAGGTTTCAATGAATTTTTGACAGTAGGCGCTCGTTTTAATCCCTTACCGTTTCTATAGCAACGGCTCCTTCACAGGGACGTGTACAGCAAAATGCTTCTTGTAAATGGACTTAAAATGTTGCTTATCATTAATGGAAGGAGTCTCCAGTGTCAGAGGTAAAGCTGAAGGCTTAGCAACATCTTCAGGACAGGGGCGTTTTAGCTCCTTTTATGGTTCGTCAGTCACATGAAAAGCTGGGTGAAGAGCTAGAACAAGATCTTATCTAATTCTCAGATGTGACTTAACATGGAATGTAACCCTAAATGGATAAAAAGTCATCCTTCAATGAATAATACCATATGGCTCCAGGGTGGCAATGGTTACTCTGCCTTCTGACATCACCTCATCACTCAGTATATTACTGTAAAACAGAGAGAGAGAGAGAGAGAGAATGAATTCCAGGAGCTTCTGTAATTACAGTTCAGCAGACAATCTCTCTCTATAAACATTTCTAATTTAACAAACTATATTTGAATACATTTTAGGAGATGATGTAACCCTGGAGGACTCCCACTTTCATCTCTCTCTCTCTCTTCCTAAGCTCATACAACATCAATTTAAGCATCTGAGCATTAATTCATTAATCATTATACACTTACCCCTGGTCGAGGTCACAGTGGATCCACCATCCCAGGAACACCGAGCATGAGCTGGGAAAACGTCCAGAATGCCATCACACCATACTTACGCCATAGTCACACCTGGGCCAAATACTGTGAGGTAGCAGAAAAGACAGAATCCTGAACTCAGAAAACTGGCACAGCAGTAGCTCAGTGGTTATGTTGTTGGACTACTGCTTGGAAGGTCCCAGATACAAACCCCAGCGCCATCAAGGTGCCACTGTAGGGGCCAGAGCAACCCACACTGTATTGACTGCCTGGGCCAACTCTCAGCTGCTCAGGTGTAAAATGAAATAAAATGTAAGTCACTCTGCGTTAGGGCTTCTGTTAAATGCTGTAAGTGTGAAAACTCATATCCCTAAAATGTGCAAATGCAATAGCTTTTCTGAATTGGTTTGGATGAGACTGGGGACATCATCCTGATGGACTGGTAGAGTTCTCCTCAAGTTATCTGTATGGCTTAAAAACTCAACACTCGTTTTTAGGTCTCCTCCAATTATTCGTGAGGACGGTATGAAGATGGCTTTAAAATGAGGATTGTTACAAAAAAAAGTCTGTAGTGTTAATATCCTGGGGCTTGGATGAGTCTTAAAGAGCTGGTCCTAAAGACATCCTCATCCCGTCCTATACTGCTGCACACTCGGGAGTATCATCAGCAAAAATGAACAGGTATTCAATAAAAACAGCAGTGGGCCTAACACCAGGACTTGGGGACCTTTTCCACCTGATGCGGCTTGGACTCCTTGCGACTATCGGACGCCCTGCACCATTATTTATTGTCTAGCTGATAGAAAATATTCCATGGAGCTTATTGGGGACTGAACAATAAACGCAAAAATTCGATTAGATTAGATAAAATTCGATTAGATTAAACTTTACTGTCATTGAGCAGAGTGACAATGACAGTGTCGATGAGTGCAGGTTTACAGCTAAACGGCACTGAGATTTAGAAATGAAAAAGTGCAGGCCAGTTTAGATGCCCCGCCTCCTCATTTGCGTATAAAAATTAAGCAAATCAGGCAGACAGAAGCTAAATATCGCTAGCAGAAAATATAGTTATATGGTGACCTACTGTCACCAACAAAAAAATATATTTTTTTTTCCTGTAACAGCATGTTACAAAACATTTGATTCTTAAAATTTTTACTCAACAGACTTTTTATTAATGAAAGAATGAGACACACTTCTTCATTCTTACATTAGTTACATTTAAGTCCTAGAAACAAGTTAGTTCTTGTTCTTACGTAAGTTATTGCCAGTAGAAACAGTCATTTCCTCTAGAGTATGTCTTTCTGCTCCCAGGTTAACAAAACTCCTAGCTTTTATGTTAGTATTAAATCTAAAAGTGTCCTAGAGTCTGAGCGGTTGCTATAGGAATAGTAACGTATTAACGATAAGCAGTGCGTTAATTAATTGAGCTTGTATTAGTGTTAGAGTCTCTGTTATAGGACATTAACATCAACACCAATCGCACGTCAGAATCTAACAGTGCTGTGTCCTAAAGTAATGACACTTTACAATGTTACTTTTACGTGACTTTTATTGTATTTTATTTTATGAAATATCAGCTTGTGTATTTATACTGAAGCTGTGTAATATGACATAGATGCACGTTTTCTGTTAACATCTCTATGGCATACATTCCGATATCATAACCTGACATCTCAGACATCAGTGTAAAGATATGTTTAATTTATTCTGTTAAATAATAAAAAAAATGAAACGCCATTTTTAAAAGAGGACGCTTCTTTTGATGTCCCCGTGAACAGTCACACGCTAGTCGATTGCGTTCCCAGAGAGGATACACACGTGCAGCACCCAGGGTCAGAGCTTTGTAGTGATTCGACATGTAATCAATGCAGTGTGTGTGTTCCTGTGTGTGTGTTTGTGTCTGTGTGTGTTCTTGTAGTGAGATTTGTTTGTGCTTGAAAGCATGTGTCGCTTTGTTGATGGGTCAATACGTGTTTGTGTGCAGGGTGTAAATGAACAAACCGATCTATAACTATGGATATGGAAACCAGTATTACACACACACACACACACACACACACACACACACACACACACACACACACACACACACACACACACAGGGTGAAGGTGAAACTGTGAGTAGATTACAGCTGGTACTCGGTGCGACTTCTGTAATGAACGTCCTTGATGCTGTTCTCCATGAACACTGGTCTTAGAGCCTACGGGATAAGAAAGACTTCAAAATGAATGTAGATTAAATTTATTTGTATTTTATTTATTGGGTTTGAGGTTTTGACCCTTATACCTTGCAGTAAGAATATACACCAGGAGTTAAAGAAAAGAGTTTGTCCTAGCCAAGAATCCAAAAATGCAACATTCTGTCATTCTGTCTGAGGGGGGAGGGGCTTACTCTGTCCCCCTGTCGATCACATGATACCAGCCAATCACAGCCATCAGGGGCTCAGGTATTTGGAAGAGGGCTGATAGCGCTCAGCAGATGGTGAGATGGCTTCATTGATTAATTGTTGGATAGATGGAATGATTGATTGGTTAATTGATTGATTAATGGATGGCTAGGTTGATAAACCAATTAATTAATTAATTAATTGGTATATTGATGAAAGGGTGGATGGACTGACAGACTCACATCCTGTGTAATGGATGGATGGATAAATGGATGGATGGATGGATGGATGGATGGATGGATGGATGGATCAATAGATTAATTAATTGGCTGATGGATGAAGGGATGGATAGAAAGATCATCAGCTCAAGTAATGGCTGGAAAGAAAGAAAGAGAGAAATAGATGGATGGATGGATTGATGCAGTAGATCAAGTGGTGGATTAATCGACTAGATGATTGATGTAGGAATGTGTGGACAGACAGACAAATTAAGTGACTGGATGAAGGGATGGATTGTTAGATGGATGAATGGATTATGGAT
>JAAGKR010006499.1:10548-21417 GCA_011419295.1 Clarias macrocephalus
ATGCTCCCGCTGTCTCACTAGAATACTTTCTCACTAACACTCTCACTGACTCACTGATGCTCCCACCATCTCACTAGCATACTTTCTCACTAACATTCGCACTGTCTCAAAAATGATCTCAATGGCTCACTAACCCTCTCAATGTCTTACCAACACTCTCACTGACTCACTAATACCCGCACGGCCTCATTGAGACACTGAAACTCTGACTCCCTTTACTCCTGACAGTTCATTTCTCCTCTAATCACAGCTCAACTCTAATTCAGAAAATCTCAGTCACGTTTTAATTTGACTAATTATTAATCTCTCAATACGACATTATGTGGCATTTCAATATCCTTATCACACTGCTGCTCCACTGAACATGACACTGGCTCAGAGATCGAACAGGAAGTGTGTGTGTGTGTGTGTGTGTGTGTGTGTGTGTGTGTGTGTGTGTGTGTGTGTGTGTGTGTGTGTGTGTGTGTGTGTGTGTATTGATCTGCCCATGAAGATCAATGCAAATCGATTTAGCACCGGTGGAGCGCTATACTAACGACCAAACCTGCTGAACTAGGCTTTATGAATATTAATCCTGGCCAAGATATAGAGCGGGCCAACAAGCAATGAGTCTTTGTGCACACACACACACACACACACACACACACACACACACACACACACACACACACACACACACACACACACACACACAATAATCCACCAAACCCCAGCAGTGCCGTAGAAGACCAGCTGCCTGAGCACTTCCCATACACCTGGTTTGAAGCAGACACAAGCGGAATCGGCTCGCACACTGGCCCCTTTCTGCGCCATGGGTGGTCAAGCTAGTGGAGCACTTGATGAGAGCTCATTTTAACTTCACTCTTGTGCTAACATTTTTACCCTCCATGGATCCCCAGCGAAGGCAGCAGCATTTTTCAGGTTTGATGGTTTGATTCCCAGCTCGGGTCTGCGTTGCGTGTGGAGTTTGCATGGTCTCCTCTCGTTCAGTGGGTTTCCTCCGAGTACATTGAACAGGATTGTAGAGAGAGAGAGAGAATGAGTGAGTAAGAGAGATTTCCCAGTGACCTTCCAATGGCTTTTGGATAACATCCTGCATCCCATCAGCAGCATTCCACTGCATGTCGAGATGTTGTCAACTAATATGACCACCTCCGTCATTCCCAAGAGGTCCTGAGGGCCAGCTGGGGCTGACTATCCAGGAGTACCCATGCATTTATGTGGTTGGCAGGATACTACCAGCGTTTTGTCTCTGCTCATGGTGAGCACCCATGCAATGCTCTACACTAGGGAAGTCCAACCATAGTGCTCGAGAACCGCATGTGTACGTGTTTTCCAGCTATCCCTCATAAAAAGTTGAACTGGACTATATGCAATGTGCTGTAAAAAAATAAATAAATAAATAAAAAAAAAACCTAACATGCCTTGTACAAACTCCCTGCATCCTGTTGCAAATTACGGCTACTTATTATTTACTACTACTATTATAGAATATGTGATGCATATATGAATATATGATGATATAGAATATGTGATGCACACCATGGTTACTTGCACTACCTTGCACACTCACTTTATGTATACTTTATGTACATCTGTTACATACTTGGGATCATCAATGACATCCAAAACCTTCCCAGAAGAGTGAAAGCTGTTACAGCTGCTGGGGTTCTACCATTGCGACACAGACAGACTAGAATGTGTAAATGTAATACGTGTGTTTAGCGACTTCCTTGTGTTACGTGTTTAAAAACCAGAACAAATGTTTCTGCAAAGACCGTGTTAAACGCCGAGGTTTTATTCTTAAACATTTAAAGACATTTCAAGACTAGACACTCACACACTCTCTCTATCTCTCTCTCTCTAACACACACACACACACACACACACACGGACATAAATGAATTCTGATGAAAATATGAAAAATTTAATCATGGCTGTGAATGAAAATTTATAAGGAAATGTACAAAATCAATATTTTATGCTACTTATTGTACCTAGTCTTTATTACAAACCTATTCAGGAGCGAGCATTAAACATTAACACTGTCAGAGAGAGAGAGAGAGAGAGAGAGAGAGAGAGAGAGAGAGACGACACAGGGAAGGGAAGCCGAGTCGAGTCTCCTGAAGTGGCCGTGTTTCATTCGTGTTTAAAGCTGCAGTTTTTTTTACCCCGGTTTAGGGCAGGAAGCCATTTTTAAAAGAGAAAGCAAGGGAAGAAAAGGCTTTTTGATAGATTGAACAATCTGAAGTGCCAAGCTGCTGTCAACATAAATAGCAATAAAAGAAGTGCGGAAAAATCTCCTAAACAGGAGTTTTCAAGGTTATGGCCCATAGCGATGATTTGAAGGTGTGACATGACTTTACTCCTTTTTCTTACTGTGTGCGTTTGTGTGTGTGTGTGTGTGTGTGTGTGTGTGTGTGTGTGTGTGTGTGTGTGTGTGTGTGTTGACTGAGTGAGATTCAGAACACACATAAACAAATATAGCGGTACCTGGGCATACGAATTTAATCCGTTCCGGAGGTGAATTCTTAAAGCGAAATTTTGTATTGTGAAGCGCATCGTCCCATAGGAAATAATGTAAATGCAGATAATCCGTTCCAGCCACCCAAAAATATTACCAATACTGCCAATTTCCAACACTGTAATCATATTTAATAATGATTTAATAATTATTATAATAATGATAATAAGCACATAAAACCTATCACACACAACTTAACCACTTAACCAGCGTTCGTTCTGCTTGGTTCACTTGTATGCTGAAAATGCTTTGTATGCCGAGGCAAATTTCATTTAAAATTTCAGTTCTTAAAGCTTAAAGCGGGTTGTTTGTCTGTAAAAATAAAAAATAAAATAATAAATAGCTGAAAAATAGAACATCTGGATATATAATATTAGAGGAACAAAGGGCATTGGTGGCTCAGTGGTAGGGTCCTCACCTGCCCTGTCGAAGGCTCAGGTTCAAATTCCAGCCAGTGCCCAAACCCCAGCAGTGCTGGTCCCCGGCCTGGTTGCGTCAGGAAGGGCATCGGATGGTCAGCTGTGGCGAGCCCTCAGTGGGAGCAGCCAAAGGACCACCAACAACAACAACAACAACATAATAATAATAATAATAATAATAATAATAATAATAATAATAATAGAATGAGAGCGGAAATGTGCACTTAAATTTTTCACAAGAACTGATTCCAGATCCCAGACCTTCTTATAAAGTTCCTTCTCTGACACATGATACATCCTGCCTGGTGCGTGGAAGCACTTTGCTGTCGATGTGATTGGTTCACGTTACATCCTTTTTTTCATATTGATGATGGAGCTGTGAGTTGTTACAGTTAGAATAAATAGCTAGAAAGTCTTTGATTGACAGGGTTACCCCCTACTGGTGCACTATTGTAGGTGCAGCCTTTGGACACTTGTGCTTGTTGGGAATTTACCTTAAAACTCAAGTGGTACAGCTCCATGCCAGCACCACAGCATAGGTCAATGACGATTAAAATATATAAATGTGCTTATATGGAAACCTTGCCGGTTATCAAAAATATCATTACTTTTATAAAGAGTAAAAAGGGTGAATTTTACCGGAATATTGAAATGACGTAGCGAAAATGTAAAACTCAAAATGAGCATATAATTATTATTATTATTATTATTATTATTATTATTATTATTATTATTATTATCATTGTTGTTTGTCATAGAAACAATTGAAAACAACCAGAAAAAAACACGTGATCAAGTGTATCAGTGTTATTTCTTTGTGACTTTTTTTGTATTTTTATAATATACTGCACAATCCTGAGCTCTATATACGGTATGTTTATTTAAAATAAAATGCAAAACAAATAATGACTCTGGGCTTTAAGGGTTACGTTGATATCATATTTTCATCTTTCATCTCATTCAAGAAGGTTTTTTAAATACCATGGAGACATTACAAGATTTTTAAGCTACAGTAATTACAGAACTCTCTGATTTTCATCTCTACTCATGACCAGATCAGGTCTTTCCCCAAGGTCATGAAACTGGAAAACAGGAAGTAACCTGTCCAGATAAAACAATCCCATTACTCAGTATATAGTGCTGAGATCGTGTAGCTTTCACACACACACAGGACCAGGAATGGATTCATGTTCACACTTTATGTGATTCTTTGGGAGAAAAAAATAATTAGTGTAAAGCAATAAAGAAAATTCCCCTTGTGTGTGAAAGAGTGTGTGAGTGTAGTGCCTTGTGACGCCAGGGTGTATCCTAAAGATCTAAGACACTCTGACCAGGATAAATCACATATCAATTATTCTGTTCATTTCGTTCTCATGATTTCTCATGGAGTTTTTCTTTGCCAATGTCCCCTCTCGGCTCGCTTCTTAGGAATAACTTGAGCAAAGGATTTCATCCTTCCTTTGAAACTTTTAAATGTGCTCTAGAAATCAAACTGAACTGAAATTAACTGCTTTGGGGAAGAAATGTGAAAACAAAAACACACACCATCAAAAAATTATATCTGTCAAAAAACAATATTTGAAACATTTATAGATGAAGTTCATCTGAATCTTCAATACAGGGAATTTAAACAGAGGATAAAAAATACCTGTTTTTTTTTTCACTATATACTTTGGTCCATTTGAGTGGGTGTTTGAATGTGTGTGTGTGTGCCGTGTGTGTAGCTGAGTTCGGTTTGCTCCAGATTAAAGCGCAGCTCCTGATCTCTCCTCAGTCTCACATGTGAGGGGTGTGTTTTTACGGCACGTTACACAGAGTCTCTCCGCCAGGATTAAACGGCTCAGTGACGGGTGGAGGAGAATGATTCGACCCGACAACATCTCTCAGGTCGTACATCGCTCTGGGGATGAATGGAGAGAGAAGGGGAGAGAAGGAGAGAGAGAGAGAGAGAGAGAGAGAGAGAGAGAGAGAGGAGGTGTTAAGGCTCAGTGACCAGAGTCACGGCTGAGTGAAAACAGACATATGCTGCGAATCACACACACTCCGAGAGAAACTGCAAATCTAAATGTCTGGAGAGAGAGAGAGAGAGAGAGAGAGAGAGAGAGAGAGAGAGAGAAGGGGAATATAACTGGAAACGTGAAAACCACACACCATGTTCACTACAGTCGAGGGTGTCGCTTGTACGGTGCCTTGACATGATGGCTTTCTGTTATTCAAACATTTTACACTTTTACATGAATCTTACTCACAACTCCATTCAGACATGTCAGTGTTCGTGACACTGTGAGCCATGATTGGGGTTAGGGTTGCCATCAGAGATGCCAAATCACAATAACAAAATCCCGCCTAGGCAGTTAAAACTACAATAATGTGCAAAAGTATTGAGTTCCATTCATTTCTTCATATAAAATTTAATTACATTCAATGATGTAAATTAAATTAAAGAAACAGGAATAAATGTTTTTGCCTAAAGATACAATTTAAAACATAGTTGTTTATGTAACAACCTCAGCAGTGACTTCATTTCCCCTCTCATCTGTTCCAACCACTCAGCATTCAGCATCAGCAGAATCATGCCTTAAATTATATGTCTTTAAGTGGAAATATCTTAAATATATTTAAATTCGTCTACACTTTGTTAAAATAAGATTACAACAAACCTAATATAAAATTATTAAGCTAGTTTCTGAAATTTTTACTAAATTTTAAGCAAAAATATCTTGTTTCATTGGCGGATAATTTTTGTAGTTTTAAGAATTTATTCATGTATTTATTTTCTTTACTATACATGAATGATTTATAGGTCACTGTGTGGCTTAACATACAAAACACATTCCTCTGAAACTATCTGACCATTTTTTTGATTCATACACATTCACATTTCATACAAACTTAAATCATTCTTTTGATTGTGTAAAGCTGCTTTGAGATGATGAAAATTGTTAAAAGCGCTATACAAATAAAATAGAATTGAAATTGACCAGCTACAGGAACTAGACTGAAAATGGGACAAAAACTTAAGAATGAGAGTGAACAAAGGTCCTTCAGGAAGCATGGAGAACTATTTCTCAGGACTACATTAAAAATTAAAGAAAGTCTTGAGCTTTAGAAACAATATGAAGAAACGGGGGGGGGGGGCAAGACTTTTGCTGTACATAAACATATTTTCAGACATCAGACACAAAACATTAGCATCTTTAACAAATTTAACAAAACAGATAAAGCCACTTTTTTACATGGCGCAATAATAGACAAGACTATTATTATTATTATTATTATTTATTATTATTTTCCAAGATTCTATACCACATCAAAGACATATAATGGGGCCAGACTGAAAAATGCTTAGAACAAGTTTGCAGTCAGGGTTGCCAGATAACTGCACTGACAAAATCCCGAAAAGCGCAATGCCCATACTTAACACCTAAGGGTTGTTGTGGCTTTTGTTTTTGTTTGTTTACTGTCTACCTGACTTTTCATTTAAAAAAAATAATAAAAAAGTAAAGTTTTACATTTTTATTAACCACCCAAGACACATTTAAACTTGCACACTAGTGCTTACTGTACATAGTTTTACATCATTCAATTCACTCGTAAATCCAAATTACTTTTTTCTATCACTTTTTGTCTCATGTTAGCAATAAGCTAACATGCTAACTTTACTGAGTGATGTATTTTAGGCTCAGAATATTGAAGTAGCAATGATGGTTATAGATTTAACACATGAACATGTCTGTACAAGTCGATATGTTGATTAATCTGAAGTCAATGTATGTATACATACAGTATAAATAATTTAAAGCTAAGACGTGCTTCTGTGTTTGCTGTTCATTCGCTCAGCAGCTGTTGTGATTTCATCTCACTCAGGGTTTAAGGAGACTATCCTGAGTTCCTGAGAGGAATTTTTTTGAATTATAAATTAAGTCTGAGGATAAGAATTTTAGTTAAATGCAAACACAGGATTAGTTATCTGTCAAACTTACAAATTAACTAGCTGCAATCATCTCATAATCATTGCATGTTAGCTTGCATGTTAGCAATGCTACATGTTTTTCCTAAATTCAATAACTAATAAGGTTTTAGGACCTTCTAGAGGTCTGGTGCTAATCTGGCTTCTAATCTAGCAAAAATACTCTTCTCTAATCTTTCTAATGTTAGCTAATGACACAAAAAAACATGCTTCTTCTTCTTCTTCCTCTTTTTTTAATGAGTGTGCCTTGCAAATTAGCTACCTGTAACACCTGGCTATCAACTGAACTGCCCTTATTTTAACTTCCAAATTCATGCTAAATGCCATTTAGAGGTCTGGAGCTATCTTTCTAATCTAGCTAAAACAAGGTCTCTAATCCTTCTGATGTTAGACTAAAAAACAAACAAACCTTTAGATCTAAATGCTCAATGTTTGCAATCTCATGCTAAATGCTCAATGCTTACTTAAAATTCAATACCGCAGGAGCTTTTTGACGTTTTTGTGGCAGCTTTCTAAGCTAGGTAAAAAAAAAAAAAACTATAATCTTTTCATGTTGGCTAACTACAACAAAAATGCTTCTTCTCCTTTCTTTTATAAAAGCGGTCTACTTTGCAAATTAGCTATCTGTAATACATGGCTAGCAACTGAACCACTCTCACTTTCACTTGCAAACTCATGCTAAATGCTAAATGCAATAGCCCCCTTTAGAATTATGGAACTGGCTTTCTAATCTAGCTAATCTAGTAAAACATGCTCTATAATCTTTCTGGTGTTAGCTAACTAGTCAAAGCATATATTTGTATGCAATTATCTTAAAAATTAGCCACCTGCCGAGCTCCTAAACAAATCTGCTCAATACTAAATGTTATTCTGCTGTAACCTTCTGACCTTTTAGATGTTTCGCTGCTACAGTAGCTTTCTAATCTAGCTAAAATAATCTTCTCTAACTTTTCTAACATGCTTCTTTCCCCTTTTTTTAAAAGTATGCAAATCAGCTAGCTGTAATATCTGGCTGGCTCCTAATCCGCTCTTACGTTACCCTGAAAGTGGAAGGGTTAAAAATGTTAAAATGAATGTCTTAATGTCTGAAGTTCAGGGTAATTTTTCACCTTTTAGAGTTCGGATGCTAGCTTTCTAATGAAGCTAATCTTTCTAATGTTAGCTAACTAATCACAAAAGAAGCTTTTTGTTATTATTATTATTATTTTTTTTTACTCATACAGTCATGACATTGTGAATTTTCATCCTGCTTCACGGCGGTGGTGTTCAGGTGTTCACACACTCTCGCTTTGCGTATCGGACGCCTCGGCATGATGATTGTTGCGGCTAATATTCGACCATTATGAGAAATAAATCTGAGGCTTTGAACCTCCTGCTGTACAATATGTGAGCCGTAATAAACGCCGGCCACTGATTAGACCACCAGAGTTATTTATGCGTGGTCTTTCATATCCTTGGGATACAGTGTGTGTGTGTGTGTGTGTGTGTGTGTGTGTGTGTGTGTGTGTGTGTGTGTGTGTGTGTGTTAGAGAAATAGAGATAGATTGAGGGAGAGAGCGAGCTGCAGTGTGTTTATGCAGCGAGCTCACTGGAAAAGAGCTGTGAAGCTGAATATGATCTTTATTATTTTTCAGAAAGTCTGTGCTTGGCACACACACACACACACACACACACACACACACACACACTTGGCAAAATACCGGCGCCCTCAGTGCTGGAAGAGGAAGCAGCTACATAGCAGAGGTGTGTTTGTTTTGAGTGTGTGTGTGTGTGTGTGTGTGTGTGTGTGTGTGTAGGGGGTGTTTCTCACACTCTCCACCATATGCTTCAGTCACTGCCTTAGGCCTGTGTATAAAAATGTCTTTGTGTATTAAATTGTATTATTATTATTATTATTATTCAGTAAATTTCTGGCTATATTCTAACACACACACACACACACACACACACACACACACACACACACACACACACACACACATTGCCTCTTATGAACAGACAAATTAACAGACAGACAAAAACAAATGTGACTGAAAGTATCCGTCATGAAAACTTTGGTTTGCAGTGAAAACTGGGAAAAGGTCCAAACGAGAAGACTGACGATAAGAGTCTCGAAAGATTTCTCAAATTTAAAAAAAGACAACCAAGATGACCTTCACGAGCCAGGAGTCTGTCTGCTTTAAGTCACACCTTCGGCTGTTACCTGAATAAAAATGAGGTAAAAAAAAAAAAAAAAACAGAGACAGAGAACCCAGGCAGGCAGATCCCAGGTCTAATAGACAGACAGACAGACACACACACGCACACACACACAAAATAAATACATTTCTTCATGTATTTAATAAATAAATAAATACTATTACAGTATTATAGTTAAACTTTCTAACACGTTTTTTCCAGGAAAGAACTCAAAGCCAGCAGTGAATCACAAAGGAGTATCGCTGCATTGTTGATGTGTGTGTGTGTGTGTGTGTGTGTGTGTATGTGTGTGTGTGTGTGTGTGTGTGTGTGTGTGTGTGTGTGTGTGTGTGTGTGTGTGTGTGTTCGTGTTCGTGTGTGATTGTGTGAGTGTAAGTGTGTGTGTGTGTGTGTGTGTGTGTGTTCGTGTGTGATTGTGTGAGTGTAAGTGTGTGTGTGTGTGTGTGTGTGTGTTCGTGTGTGATTGTGTGTGTGTGATTGTGTAAGTGTGTGTGTGTGTGTGTTGGTTGGATGGGTTTTGCTGCCTCTGGAACTGGACTGCAAATCAGTCATGAAAGAAACACACAGAAAACTGACAATGATGCAAAAATATAAGCCTGAAATGCAGCTCAGGATGGAGGAGAGGAAACACTGGATGGGTTTGAGGTGATGAGTTTAAATGGAGAATTAAATTAAAAAAAAAAAAAAGAAAGCATTTGGGAGTAAAAGTTTCCTTGATGTTTATTTAGGAATCTAAAGTACATTTTCTAAATTTTTATAAAGCCACTATGGTCATCCTTATTATTCTCCTTATCATTTTATTTATTTATTATTAATTAATTAATTTATTTATTTATAACGTGCATGGTCGTGTAGTGGTTAGCACCGGGTTCGACGTCCCCCCTCGTGTCTGTGTGTGTGGAGTCTGGAGTTGATCTCCTTGTGCTTGGGTTTTCTCCCGGTACTCCGGTTTCCTCCCACTGTGTCCCCTGGCTTGTGTCCGGGTTGCTCCAGGAGTGAATGAATTATTTTTTTCATGTACTTGTTTTTTTATCTGAATGCAAAAATGTGTGCCAATAATTTTGTTGCCAACAACAGACAGGCAGAGCAGAACAGGCAGGTTGTTGTAGTACCGTCAAAATTTTATCAATTATGTATTGATGTAGTGATCATAGGCACATTTGCAATTTAATTTTACTTTTATTTATTTGTTTCTTTAGTTGACCCATCAAAGGGTGCCAATAATTTTGCTGTCATAAAGACAGACAAAAGAATCTGGCAGATAAACAGGCAGGATGTTAAGGGAGGCTGCATGTGATTTTGAAATTATAAATGTATATGTAGTAATAATAGATATTTTTAAATTTGTTCATTTATGTTGATCACAAAAAGGCTGATCACTATAGAGAGACAAACTGCTGTTTGTCTGCAAAGTATTATTAAATGTACAAAACTCATTGTTTATGTGTTTAATAAATAAATAAAGCTTTCTAGTTGACCCAACAAAGGGTCTACTAAACTAATACCAATACCAACTAATACTTTTGTTTATTACTAAATAGATAGACAGGAAAGAAAATACAAATATATATTTTTTACTTAGTTAAATCCACAAATGGTGCCAATAGTTTTCCCATTTTGTTAAAAAAGAAACATACAAACTTACTGTAAAAAATTATAATTATTATAATAATGTACAAGACAATTCTATTTATTTATTTATTTATTTATTCAGACAATCTATCCCCAGGGGGGGGGGGGGGGGGGGGGGGGGGGGG
>JAAGKR010006499.1:21467-42531 GCA_011419295.1 Clarias macrocephalus
ATCCCCCCCCCCCCCCCCCCCCCCCCCCCCCTTACACACACACACACACACACACACACACACACACACACACACACATCGTTTCAATCCAGGGGCTAAGCAGTAAACACTCCTCTGTATAATTTCAGTGTTTACAGTATCGTCACTTATCCCAGTTTGAATCTAATCTGTGTTTAGTATTTTGTAGCTTTTTATCTCTCCATCGCTCCGTCCCGGTGTCACAGCGCCCGCATTTCCCGCTCGTCTCCATCGCTCAGCCGGACCGTCACACGATCACAAACTCCTGACTCGCTCTTTTCCCAGACACCCGATCCGATACCTGCTCCTCAAAGTGCTGAGCTGTCCGTCATTCCCACAGAGGGGCGGGGCTTACCTCACCTGACCAGCACTTCCTTCCCTGGGAAAATTCAGACTTGATTAGCGTCAGAGAGGACGCTAAGGGACAACAAACCCAAGCTTGTTTTTCTCTTCATTTTAGCGGCGTTAACATTATGCTAATGACAGCATGCGAAATACCACCAGTGAACTGTGTTTGGTGTCAGTAACACTCAGCTTTGATGTCTATTTTTATTTTAAAGTTAATAAAAAAAACTTGGGCAAGATTTATTTATTTAGCTAATAAATAAATTTGATAGTTAATTCTTTATTTGTATTTAATATAGAGGGAAACTATTTCTATATTATATAATGTCTACTAATATTTAAGTCAAATTTGCAAATAATTTAAATAAAATGTGACTGTTTGTTTGTGTGCCTGTAATGTAGCAGAAAATATTTAACCTACTGTAGATTTAGTACCTTAAATTATCCAACAAATCCAAGAAAAAATTTCTTCAAATGTCATGTGACTACTTTATTTATTTGTTTGTGATGTAGTCGATTTCTTTCTACTAATAAATTTACTAATAAATTTACTAACAATATTTTGTTTGTTTGTGATGTAGAGGGAAAACAATTATATTTTTTCTACAAAGATAAATAAGGTCAAAGTTAAGAACAATGTATTGTTTGTATTTTTCTGTTAAACTTTAAGTTTAGTAAGTCAAATTTGCTAATAAATTTACAAAATTGTGTCATATGACTGTTTCATGTCTATCATTTACATTATTGGCTATAAATTTGCTATAAACAAATTCAATTCAATTATATTTATATAGCACTTTTAACAACTGACATTGTCGCAAAGCAGCTTTACACAATCAAAAGAAGTAAGTTTGTATGAAATGTGAATGTGTACGAATCAAAATGATAAGATCGATAAGAAAATTAAATAATATGTCAGAAAAAGTGTTTTGTTGAATAATTAAAGGATTTTGGCTGACTAGAAGAATAGAACCCATTTTAACAATTATAAACTTTAAATTGTGTGTGTGTGTGTGTGTGTGTGTGTGTGTGTGTGTGTGTGTGTGTGTGTGTGTGTGTGTCTGTGTCTGTGTGTGTGTGTGTTAATCATAATTACTGCTTATTATTTACTTCTCTGTACTCAAACCCTGTTATAAACCGCGGTTCTTCAGTGGTTCACTGGGTGATGAAGGGTTCTCCATATCAGGTAGTAGAAGTAGAACCAGTTTAGTCAGGTTAAGAACCTTTTTTCTATGAGTGTACAGTATGTATTAACTGGATAAATGTTCCCCGAGAGCAAGAATCCTTTTCATGTTTCGCCGTACAAACTCCATTACTCATTATTTCCATCTTAGTATCTAGAACCTGTTAGGACTTCAGCTTCTTGGTACATGGAGTACAGGTTCTTTATCAGTTCCTGGCTTGTTAAAACGCTTCTACTTGACGTGTACCGTCCTGATCTGATAGTAAAACCCTCAATCATCTGGTTCCTCATTAGACCTGAACAAAGTTCACTTCTAAGGTTACTAAACGTTATAAGACCCATCACGTCTGCGGTACAAACCTCACTGCATTGCTAATTATTATTTTTTTATATTCTTAATGATTAGAAAGTTTTCAGGTTCTACCTCCAGTAAGAGCCTTTATGTGTTTCCCCAGAGGAACTACACTTTCTAAGGGTGTATGGACGTGGAAACTGAATATTTCCATCTGAGAAGATCTTCAGCATTCAGCATTTTGACACACACACACACACACACACACACACACACACACACACACACACACACACACACACACACACACACACACACACACATACACAGTGTTGTTTATCAGAAACATCTCCAAGATTATATATTTTCCATCAGGTGGCTCAGGAGCGTCCCGCATGGAACAAAGATATTGTTCCCTCTCTCTCTCTCTCTCTCTCTCTCTCTCTCTCTCTCTCTCTCTCTGTGTGTGTGTGTGTGTGTGTGTGTGTGTGTGTGTGTGTGTGTGTGTGTGTGTGTGTGTGTGTGTGCGTGGTGTCAGATGCTCAAGGAGAATCGGTGCATCTGAATATTTGGTAACATACCGTTATTAATGACTTTGCACAAAATATCATAAACTATGTTTACAGTTCAAAAAAGTCATTAGAAAATCAAAAGAGTCGACTCTTCTGAATAAGCTGAGTCAGTTGAACTGATTCAAACGGAAAGCTGGAATCCTTATCACTAGAAACTCCAAAACATGTGTGTGGAGATTTAGTGAAAATAAAAAAATTAGTAAATAAATACTATAGATTCAAAATAGTGTTTCAGTAATAAACAGATCATCTCTCGATCCACATCCACGTATCGACTCGGTGCATAATGGAGTGACATCACCGTCCCGTATCGATATGCTGCAAAATACAGTAACATTATCATCCTCATGTGCGACACCAGAGTGTGTGTGTTTTTTTAACACCACACACACGTGTTTTATTAATTTTAGTCATATTATCACCTCGTTTCGATGTAGCACAAAATATAGCAACATTACCGTACGGTCCCGATGTCGTCCAGAACGGCGTAGCAGCATCATCTCATATTGATCTAAAATGATGTAGTGACATCATCATGCAGTAAAGACGAGGCTCGCTTTTATTAGGTTCATAAGTTTCATTAGGTTCATTAGTTTTAGTGACATCATCACGTTATGTTGATGTAGTTTACACAGGGTGACATCACCATCCAATGATTTTACACCAACAGTACTGTACATGGTGGCCAAAAGGATTAGGACAAAATATGCAATTTATCATAGTGCACAAAGCATGTGCACAAACTAGGTGATGTCACTAATTTTTATTTATTCTTTTTATTTGCAAGAGTCGGTATTAAATAGTTTTTAATTGTGTGTGTTTTAATTAACGCTTGAATAAGAATCAGCTGGTTCAGTTAAACGATAGAACTATTACATGTCAGGTCTTTTACTTTCTGAAGCTGCGTGTTCGCTCCTGTACAAAAACAGCTTTAACTAGAGAATAGAAGGCAAAGTCTCTTTGAGCGGGGAGTCACTGATCAGGGAAGGAAGCAATTCATGTTTTTTTGTTTGTTTGTTTGTTTGTTTTATGGCTTTAAAGGACCGGCAAGTTGAAGGAGAATGAGATCTATAGGTGGCGGTAATGCAACCTACTGGATTCAAACCAGCGTATAACAACAAAGAAGTAGAAGAAGAAGAAGAAGGAGAAAAGAAAATGCTGTCCATGATCATCAGGAAGCCATGAATCAGGATGGATTGAGAGGGTGACACCAGAGTACAGCTGGATCCAACCAGTTTTGAACAATGACCTACTTCAGAATAAACACTGAGCATAGATGCAGAGCAAGTTTATTACAGAACATAATAAATTATTCTTATTCGATTACTCTTGTTTTTAGAATTGAGAACATGTTGATGATTCCCACCTCTGGGTCTGTGTGTATGGAGTTTGCATGTTCACTCCGTGCTTGGTGGGTTTCCTCCCACAGTCCAAACACATGCAGATTCGGAAAATTGGCATTTCCAGATTGCCCAGTTTTTAAACGTGTATTCTGTGAAGCATTGGCACGCTGTGCAGGGTGTGTCCTTCCTCATGCCCTGAGTCCACTGGGATCGGCTTAAGGCACCTGTTACCCTGTACACAATAAGCACTATGTACAATGAGCGAGTGACAGTGAGGGAATGTCATCAAAGCAAATTTCACTTTTGTCCCAATACTTATGTCCACCACTGCATATAAACACACACACACACAAAAAAAAAAAAAAAATATATATATATATATATATATATATATATATATATATATATATATATATATATAGCACTAATTACACCATAATGCTGCTGAATTGCTCAGAATGTGTTAATAAACAGGAGAATTTTTTTTTTTAATGGAAGATTTATGGAAGGAGTCTCCAGCGTCAGGGATAAAACTTAACTATAACTTTAGGTTTTCAGGCATCTTAAGGATATAGAGGTGTTTACACTTTTCTGCAATTTCTCGTTAACATGACGAGCTGGAAATAGGTTCAACAAAAATGTAAAAAAAATGGTGAAGGAATGTGTGTTTATAGCTGCTACTATATAATGTACTACAATCAAGAAAAAGAACTAATTAGTGTACAAGGACAAGATGTAAATTTCACTGTTTAATTATTTTTTTTAAAAATACCCCCCCCCCCAAGGAATAAAATGCTCAGAGACGTGTTGTTTGAGGAAAAGAATCAACTTCATCAACCTCTTCATTACTCCACCCTGTCGTTGCTTATTTTCCTGTTTTATTTCTACATTAATCATGAGAAAAGTAAAAGAGGTAAAGAAACAAAACACATTTTTAAATGAACAGTCTAAAGATCAGATTTTGTGTAATGAAAAGAAAGAAAGAAATTATATTCATATTTATTTCTTTTTTTTTTATTAAGTGGTGTGTAGTCAGGGGCACTAATCCAATCACCAGCTTCTCATTATAGATCTGTTGGTAAAAAAGTGCAATGTTTTTGGATTTATTTAAAACTAAAAGTTTTTTTTCCAGGTTGAAATTTAGAAACTTGTTGTGTTGAAAGTGAACTTGTCTGAAAGTTTGTGCTTGACTCACTAATTTTCCAAGCATCTCTTTTTTTTTCTTTTTTCTTTTTTAACACAGTTCTTTCTAACAGAAGCTAAACTGTTGAAGAGTGTGTGAATCTGTGTGTGTGTGTGTGTGTGTGTGTGTGTGTGTGTGTGTGTGTGTGTGTGTGTGTGTGTGTGTGTGTGTGTGTGTGTGTGTGTGTGTGTGTGTGTGTGTGTGTGTGTGTGTGTGTGTGTGTGTGTGTGTTGGGTAAAAATATCGACTCGCCTGTGCGTTCGTAGCATGTTTACATGTTTGTCATGTGCCGGGACTTTCAGACGAGATGCTCCAGAATAAGAAACAGAAAACACACACTGTCTGTTCACACTCGCAGCAGAGTTAGTGTTTCTGTGTAGTGAACCTCACCTCCAAAAAGAAAAAGATTTATGTCAGAGGAAAAAATTAGTGTTAAAATGTTTTCTAACTGCCAGCCAGAAGTCAGCTTGTGTGTGTGAGTTGGTTCACTAAACCTGAAACTGGGGAGGAGAAAATTTAAAGAAATTCTAATTTGAAATTATTGTTTTACAAACATCTAGAGGCATTTATTTAAATAATAAAAAAAAATTGCTAAAACAAAAAAAAGAAAAGACAAATAATACATTTCTGAATTATTTTGTAAAATGAAAGTAATAAATAATTAGTAATGAAGAGTTTGCTAATTAAATATTTATATTTTGAACAATTTTTATGTAATTACATCAATTTTCTAATACATTTAATTTTCTGGATCATTAGCAGCAGATTATTGTGCGCATCAGAATTGTGAAAAAAGTGACTGTTCTAAAAGAAGAATTGTGACAGACCTGGAAGAATTAACAAGCAGTAATGGGTTTTTTATCTTGAAATATTGTTGTTTTTTTAGTTGTAAAATTGATTTTGAATAGTTGAAAAAGATTTTCAGAATAGTTTAACTTTGTTTAACCTTTTATTGTAATTTTCCAAATTCCAAATCTGTTCTAATATTTTTAATATTTTTCTTTTTTTTCACACATCATTTAACATGTAATCTTAATTCTGAAAAAAAAATGTTTTCTAGCTTGTAATATAATAACAAACACACACACACACACACACACACACACACACACACACACACACACACACACACACACACACACTGAAACATCCTGTAGAGAGGCAGTATTAGGTGAGAATTGTTAAGAAAAGACAATGTTTAGCACCGTGTGTTAGAGCGAGTGTTAAATCACATTTTACTGTTTCACAACAGATCACGTGTGGGAATATTTTTATTTATTTATTAATTTCTTCATTCATTCATAAATGTTTTTGGATGGACGAGTCTGAGTTATAAAAAAATTATCTGATATACATTTATTTTGTGTATATATGTTCATACAGTATATTGTGTGTGTGTGTGTGTGTGTGTGTGTGTGTGTGTGTGTGTGTGTGTGGTGTGTGTGTGAGAGAGAGAGAGAGACTTTCTCCACATTCATTTCGATACCATTTACTGTATATTAAAATAAATTCGAACAATTTTCATAATCTGGTAACATCTGCCTGTCTTACTGTCTTTCTCAGAATCTCTCACAGTGTCTCAGTGTTTCTGTTTTGCCTCTTTTCTTGCTCTTTTTGCCTCTCTTCTTGCTCTCTCTCTTTCCACATCTTTCTGTCTTGGTATTACTTCATGTCTCTTTGTGTCTTTCTCTCTCAGTCTGCCCACTTGTCTTTCTCTGTCTCTCCATATCTCTCGTTTGTTTCTCTCGGCCTTTTCCCAGTGTCTCTTCCTGTCTCTTTGCAACTCCCTTTGTCTCTTTCCATATCTCTTAGGGTATCCCTTTTTTCTCTTTCAGTGTCTCTCAGTGTATCTCCATGCACCTTTCTGCATTTTTCCCGTTTCTCCATTTCTCTCTTCGTGTCTCTCTAACTATGTCTCTCTGTTTCTCTCTGTGTCTCTCCATGTATCTGTCTGTCTCTTTGTCTCAATCTCTATCTCATTGTTACTCATTTTCTCCCCATGTCTTTCTCTGTGTCTCCCCATGTCTCTCTCTGGGTCTCTTCATGTCTCTCTCTTTGTCTCTCTCTCTTTCTGTCCATGTCTCTCTATTTCCCTGTCTGTGTATCTCCATGCCGCTCCCTGGGTCTCTCTTTGTCTCTCGCTTTGTTATGCTTTTTTCCCTCCTGTCTGTCTCTGGGTCTCTTCATGTCTCTCTGCGTGTCTCACCTCTCTCTCTCTCTCTCTCTCTCTCTCTCTCTCTCTCTCCCTCAGGCCAGTCAATATAACTAAATTATTTAAACCTGCTGCTGAGTTAATTAGATATTTAATTGACTATCTGTAGACTGATGATGGCGGCCCACACACACACACATAAATCCCTGTAAATGGGACAACAACTTGACCCCAAGCGGGAGTCGATTTACCGCTGTCACTCCAGAGGTTAAAGGTCACCGTAACGGTTAAAGTGCCAGACGGGTCGGGCTTAGATTAAAGCACAGATTAAACTAAAAACTTTGGAATGAAATCAGATTCCGTGCAGGAATTAAATACTTTTGCGCCTCCTTTCGCTGCTTAAAAAAGATTCAGCTTTTTTCTTTTCCCGTCCCTGGTGTCTACACTCCACTCGTCCTTTTCACCTTCTCTATTCTTATTCTCATCCCGAGCTCTGTTTCTCCCTCAAGCTTATCGAGGTGTTTGTCATCCCTCACTCTCTGCCTGTGCATAAACACACCCCCGTCTCTCCATCTCCCCTCCATCTCCTGCTCATCCCCTTCCTCTCCTCCTCAACCCCTCCGTCATCATCCTAAGTTTCCTTCTGTAGCTCGACTGGCTTCAATGGACTTTCATGACAACTCATTTCCTGAAAGCCCCCCCCCCCTCTCTCTCTCTCTCTCTCTCTCATTTCTCCTCTGTTTGTCCTTCCTCTCTTTTCTTCTTCTCCTTCGCTCTCCCCAGGTAAAATATTGATGGATTTTTTATGAATCGCCATGAAAAATTCATCCACGTTCTGAAATGAAAAAGCGTAAACACCCCGCATCTGCCTATTCCTCTCGCATTCGTTATCCATTTACATCGCGTCGCTCACATCCTTCACCTGGATGAGCGAGAGAGAGAGAGAGAGAGTCATTTTCTTCTGCTTGGCCTAATTGCTTGATTTGACCCGCTTTCTTGTCAATTAAAAGGCTGTCAGCGGCAGACGGATGGAGGACGCTCGATGCCGCTGATCGATGGAGGGATGGATCGATAAATGACTCGAGAACGCTGAAATGAGGCTGAAGTGAGCTCGGGAAAGCGAATCAACAACATCATCAACAACAATGGGAACTAATTGATCATGATGGCTCCTGCACTCGTACACGGTCTTCGTCTTAGGTTTAGCGTTTTATTCCTCTTACGCTACATTATTTCACTTTACTGAATACCAGCTTTGCTGACGGGTGAAGAGTTCGTTGAAATAGTTCAAAGGTTAAAGCTAAAAATAAGATGATCAGCATCTGCCACATAACGGCTCATAACTTCACTTTTACTCAACATTTTGTTTATAAAATTTATGGCGCACGGTTCAGTTTTCATTGTGTACGAACATATATTTGGAGTAATCGATGATGAGTCATGTTTAAAAAAATTATAATAAATAAATAAATAAATAAATAAATAAATAAATCATAATAATAATTGCATAAGTTTTGCTGAAAAAGAAATTACACACACACACACACACACACACACACACACACACACACACACACACACACACACTTTGGCTCCTTCACCTGATATATCTAACACTTTGATGTCATGTCCCAGGTTTTGATCTTACTTTATCTGGTGTTAAAAATATTCAATTTTATTTAAAAATATTAGCAGTGATTTGAAATAAGTTTTAACTTTTGCTAATTTTGTACACCTAATAAACAATATCAGGTGATTTAATATGAATGTACTTTTAAGTAACAAAGTATTCCTTGTTATATGTACATATTTACTTAAAAAAAAAATTTATATATATATATTATTTTAGAAAAATGCACACACACCCTCATAAACACGTTTTTTTTTCTCCCCACACGCACACACACACACACACACACACACACACACACACACACACACACGTTCACGCTTCATCACCTCGACTTAATTAAACATCTCTAGAGAATCCGATTCACACCAGTCAGTTTATTTATTTATTTATTTATTTATTTTTAAATAGGGTGCTGAGACGCGTCCACTCTTTTCCTTTATTACACTTATTCCTCATGAGGGAGAAAAACGAGTTACGCATAAGTTGCACCCTGCCTTCTTACCTGACATCCCATAATGCTGTAATATCTGTAAGAGGATCGTTCGTGACTTTCCGAGGCTCATGGAGACACTTAAGACCAGGAAGGTGAAACATGGCGGCTATAAAAGCGTCGTTTATGCGTAAAGCGAGGCTGAAGATAGAGCGATAAAATCAACAAAGCGGAGGACACGAGCATGAGGAGCTAATCAGTGCTAGTCCACTAACGCCACGTATCAGTGATGACAAATCGAGGAGAGAGAAAGAGAATGAGAGACACACACTACAAGAGATCTGCTACACCACGGTGCTGCTGAATTCTTGATTCTGATTGGTCAGAAGGTGTTGATTAGTTCTCTATAACAGCGGCTCTGACAGTAGCGCAGGTTTCCATAGCAACGGCTGATTCTCAGGGACATGCATGATGGATGCTTTGCTAATAAAAAGTAACTTTTTTTTAAATGATATGTTGAGGTTTTCTGTAAGGAGATACGTGTGTATGTAGCTGGTATGGAAGGAGTCTCCAGTGTCGGTAATCTTGTAACAGTCACATGTAAAGCTGTTACTTGTTTTTTAGATGTTCTCATTTTATTAAAAATTGTTAAAAGTAATAAAACACTCACGGTTGTGCCGTTACAGGAAAATAATCCCTTTCTGGATTATTAGCACCGGGTCCACCACTTCAAATTTAAGCCCCGCCCTCTACGTGCATCCGATAGCTGGTGTACAGTGACACCAAACAACTGTAATGTTGTCCATGTTTACAGTAAAGTCTGTATCGTGCAGAGTCAGAAATTAAATCACACACACACACACACACACACACACACACACACACACACACACACACACACACACACACAATGCTAAACGTTTCTGTTGCTTCATAAGAATCTTTTCTTTATTGTCATGTGAACATCACAGTCGGTCGATGGCTCTGTCAGATAGTGAAGTATAATTTAATCGCCAGTTTCCTCCAGACGCCGGCGTCTCAAACCTCCAGAGGCACGAAAGAGCAAAGGTCACAAGGTCAAAGTCTTTCACCTTGCCTTTGGACTTGCATTCGTGCTGACTGCATGATGTGTGTGTGTGTGTGTGTGTGTGTGAGAGAGAGAGAGAGAGAGAGAGAGAGAGAGAGAGAGAAACTACAAAATGGCATCAAAACCAACCAATCATCACCTGTGACTAAATAAGACCCCGCCCATCACCGATCTGCATATCATTTGCATGGGACACCAGAATCCCTCTGATTTCTGTCAGAGAAGGAGTTTGAAGAATTTCAGTTTTATGTTAAAGTGTATTATTTATTTACATTTCACTCTGTGTTCACACTAGTCATGTGACTAGCAACTTTGGGGAAAAGACGATCAATTATATGATTGCAGTTCTGAACACTGGATTTATTTATTTTTTTTGCAAATAAAAAAAATGCATAAAAACACACCGGTTTACACATGATTACGCAGATGTAATGCGGGGGAGTCAATCATTCAATCATTCAGGATCGTCAGTCTGTACATCAATGTTAAATAAAGAAATCTTTCTGTGTGCATTCAGAAAAATACATTTTACAATGTAGTTGTTTATATACTGTAGATATAATGCTGTTCCATTTATTTGTGAAACACAACCCTGACCTGACTGTGTGTTATAACTTACTGCTCACAGAGCAAACACAGTTCTTATGCTTTTCGTTTTTCTCTATAGTGTAAGATCTAGATGTCCATGGGCAAGATCCAATAATCAGGATAAACACAATGACAGTTATAGTGGTGGAGTAATGTGGAGAAAGGTGGAGTAATGTGGAGTATGGTGGAGTAATATGGATTATGGTAGAGCAATGTGGAGAAGGTGGAGTACTGTGGAGTATGGTGGAGTAATGTGGAGAAAGGTGGAGTAATGTGGAGTATGGTGGAGTAATATGGATTATGGTAGAGCAGTATGGAGTACGGTGGAGCATGGTAGAGTAATGTGGATTATGGTGGAGTAATGTGGAGTATGGTGGAGTAATATGGAATACGGTGGAGTAATGTGGAGTATGGTAGAGTAATGTGGAGTACGGTGGAGTAATGTGGATTATGGTGGAGTAATGTGGAGTATGGTGGAGTAATGTGGAGAAAGGTGGAGTAATGTGGAGTATGGTGGAATAATATGGATTACGGTAGAGCAGTATGGAGTACGGTGGAGTATGGCAGAGTATGGTGGAGTAATGTGGAGTATGGTGGAGTAATATGGAATATGGTGGAGTAATGTGGAGTATGGTAGAGTAATGTGGAGTACGGTGGAGTAATATGGAGTACGGTGGAGTAATGTGGAGTATGGTGGAGTACTGTGGAGTATGATAGAGTAATGTGGAGTATGGTAAAGTAATATGAAGTACGGTGGAGCATTGTGGAGTAATATGGAGTATTGTGAATTAATGTGGAGTATGGTGGAGTATGATGGAGTAATGTGGAGTAATATAGAGTACGGTGGAGTAATGTGGAGTACGATGGATTAATGTGGAGTATGGTGGAGTAATGTGGAGTATGGTGGAGCAATATGGAGTATTGTGAATTAATGTTGAGTACGGTGGAGTAATGCGGAGTATGGTGGAGTAATGTGGAGTATGGTGAAATATGGTAAAGTAATATGGAGTATGGTGGAGTATGGTGGAGTAATATGGAGTATTGTGACTCAATGTGGACTATGGTGGAGTAATGTGGAGTATGGTGGAGTGATGTGGAGTACGGTGGAGTAGTGTGGAGCTTTGTGGAGTATGGTGGAGTATGGTGGAGCAATATGGAGTATTGTGAATTAATGTGGAGTACGGTGGAGTAATGTGGAGTATGGTGGAGTACTGTGGAGTATGATAGAGTAATGTGGAGTATGGTAAAGTAATATGAAGTACGGTGGAGCATTGTGGAGTAATATGGAGTATTGTGAATTAATGTGGAGTATGGTGGAGTATGATGGAGTAATGTGGAGTAATATAGAGTACGGTGGAGTAATGTGGAGTACGATGGATTAATGTGGAGTATGGTGGAGTAATGTGGAGTATGGTGGAGCAATATGGAGTATTGTGAATTAATGTTGAGTACGGTGGAGTAATGCGGAGTATGGTGGAGTAATGTGGAGTATGGTGGAGCAATATGGAGTATTGTGAATTAATGTGGATCATGGTGGAGTAATGTGGAGTATGGTGGAGTAATATGGAGTACGGTGGAGTAATGTGGAGTATTGTGGATTAATGTGGAGTATTGTGAAATAATGTGGAGTATGGTGGAGTAATGTGGAGTATGGTGGAGTAATGTGGAGTATTGTGAATTAATGTGGAGTATGGTGGAGTAATGTGGAGTATTGTGAATTAATGTGGAGTATGGTGGAGTAATGTGCTCATTGCTGTTCGTCCATCTTGCCGGCTGTGAAGTAGAGAACCGGGCCGCATGTTGTTGTGTACCGTGTACTGTCCCTCTCTTTACTCTGACCGCTTCTGTTCTCCTTCTTCTGCTTTTTGTTGGCGTTCAGTCTGATAGAAAAGTTTCTTAACCTGAATTGTGTCTCTTCATTAAACACACACGACATTAGGAAGCTAGTTTTTGATTCACGTTACAGTAGGTTCGACCTAAACGGTGTTTGATTTACACTTACAGGTACATTTACAGTACATCGTTACCATGGTTACTAAGTTACTATGTACCATCAGTCACACTTTTTTTATTTTTAGATTACCCGAAGAGGAAAGTGGACGGTGAGCCCTTTCTAGGTTTATATGCATCAGGGTTTTGAATTTGATTCAACGTCCAACCTTCATCTGTGTGGAATTTTGGATTTAACACTGACGTCTCAGTGACACATTCACAATTAGCAAACGCTCTCTGTGCTACAACAACATCCTGCTGATGTAACCTGATACAAGACATAGGAATAAATCGGCCGTGTGTGTGTGTGTGTGTGTGTGTGTGTGTGTGTGTGTGTGTGTGTGTGTGTGTGTGTGTGTGTGTTAGGGATAAAGACTATAGAACTAAGTATAAATTGTACAGAACACTCAGCTTAAGTCTGGAGGTTTAGAGTTCAATAAAACTGATTGCAAATTCTATAAGACAAGCAGCTCAGAGCAGAAGGTCCACAGAGGCCAACTGAGTACCGATAGAATTGTATAGAACTGAGTGTAAATTCTATATAACATTAACATTAACTGAGACTTCTACAGATCCCTATTGTAGGAGTTCTAAAGGGTTGAGTGAAATGTCTATAGGACATGCAGCTTAAAGCAGAAGAGCTACAGAGTCCGATTTAAATAAAGTTATACAAATATTATATTTAAAATATTTGGCAGTGATTTATTTATTTATTTATTTATTTATTTATTTACTTATTTGGCAATTATTGGTTATTTGCATGCACAGTAGATTGATGGCAAAAAAAGTCATTTAAATGTGTAATTTTAAGTTACATATACAGGATGATTAAGGGGCGTGAATACTTCTTCACTAATCGTGTCATTTTAGTTATGAATTTCTAGCCTCATCATTAGCCAAGTCAAGTATAACTTGAGAGTGAAGCTTCGGGGGTTGAAGCGCTGAAACGACAGAACCTTCAGGAACATGTGCAGGAACCCAGAGTTACTTTATTTTGGCTTTGGAACACAACTTTTTGCTGACTTCTTTTAGATGTAAATAATCTTTTATTAGCAGTGAATGAAGTGTAGAAGGAAACGGTCAAAGTCTTTGTGTTTATAAAGAGGATTCTGAAATTATACTGCAGGATAAATAAACACACACCCTGCACTGGCAGGTGTGGAAAAGTGTGTGTGTGTGTGTGTGTGTGTGTGTGTGTGTGTGTGTGTGTGTGTGTGTGTGCGTGTGTGTGCTGTGTGTGTGTGTGTGGTGTTTAGTATGAGAAAAGAGTCGGTGAAGAGAGATGAAGGGAACTCGGCCAGCGTTCTTCTCCTGAACTTTCCTTGGGCTTCATTAGACGGATCCAGCCACCGATACTAACCATGTTAGAGGCAGCGAGGTGAAACCGGTCCTGATAAATGAAAGAGTGACTTATTAGATCATCCTCATCCATCTTTCTATATCTCTCTCACTCACACACACACACACACACACACACACACACACACACACACACACACACACACACACACACACAGAGAGCAGGCACCTGAGGAGGCTTGGTGAGTGCCAGTGTTCTGCCTAATCTGGTTTGTCTCAGTGTAATCGTGTCAATGTCACTCTCAATCAGACGCCTACAACGAGGGCCAAATAACTTCAGCTGTGATTGGACTTCGCTCTGGGATTTGTCTTTTAAATGACCTACAGGCGAATGCTCTCTCTTCTCTCTCCCTCTCTCTCTCTCTCTCTCCCTCTCTCTCTCTCTCTCTCTGGTCTGTCTTTTGTCTCTCGCCGGCCTGTCCATCAAATTGGAAGGCGATCGATTGCTCCTCTCTCAGAAGAAGACACATGTGGTTGATTCACCATCAAAAATTCCTGCGTGTGAGTTTTTGTGTGTGAGTGTGTATGAGAGAGAGAGAGAGAGAGAGGGAGGGGATTTTAGAGCGTAAAGTGTAATACTGTAGTTATAGTGAAAGCATGGGATATTTGATCGTACAATCAAGCGCTGTGGAATCCTGATTGGTCAGTGAGAAGGTGCTGCTCAATTTTCTATGCCAAGTTTCTGTTAATGCGTTTACATTATCGTTTCCATAGTAACAGCTCAAGCACTGGGATTTTGCAAACAAACAAACAAATAATCAAAAAATTAAAAAGTATGAGCTTCCTTTAAGGAGGAATATGTTTATTGAAAGCGTCTCCAGCGTCAATTTCATAACAATTAGATGACTCGTTTTCCATGATAGTATTCCTGGATCTGTCTCTGAAGCTCCGCTCTGGACTCTTAAACCACTCAATCATCTAAACATCTCCGGTCATGATTTCCAGATTGAGCTCTGCGATTAAAAACATCTGGCTAAATCATCTTTGAACCCCAGTTTAGGGAAATTCAGAGTGACCTAGCCTAGCCTGACACACACTCCAGCAGATGACGAGATGAGTCAGAGAACAGCGTGAACATCCAGACGCGTCAGCAGCTTATGTCAGTTATGGCAAACGTGGAGAAACAGAGTCCTGTGGAGTGGAGGAAAAATGTCCTGGCCTGAGTTCTGAGCTCTCGAGTGTGTGCAGAAGTCATTACAGGTTTAGCGAAGCCTGATTCACCTGATTAACCAGCGTGAGCATCAATACCCGATGACGGAAACTTCACAAAGCACTTTTGTAAGTCGCTCTGCCAAATTCCTAAATTTAAATGTAAACGTGATATATGGGCTCAGTGTGTGTAGAGATCTGCTACTGGAGCAGTGTCGCGCTTGATGAGGCTGGAAAAGTGACGGTGTTCAGCTGAATACCTGAACAACACTTCAGTTCCTTGGTGGTCACCTGGTGGAGAACCTGACCTGGTCCATCAAGATCTTTCTTGGCTGTGGAGCTGGTGTTGAGGGACAGAACCATCCTCAGCTTTTTGATCCACTCTATTTAAAATTAAAATCATAATAACATTTATTTAAAATCACTATTTTTGTGTATTTAAAGACCATTTGTCCATTTCTGAATGCATGTTAAAGAACTTTTTTTTTTGCCTGATTTTGTGCACAAAATATCATTAAAACAATTTCTTGATTGTCACATCAGTCACCAAACCAGTCTGCGGTTGTATTACAGTTGTTGTGCCTGAGGAAAAGAGGAAAATATTTCTTCTTCTTCTTCTGTTTCCACTCTCACTATTTCCACCCTCACTCACTCACTCACTCACTCACTCACTCACTCACTCACTCACTCACTCACTCACTCATGGTCTATACCACTTAATCCTGTATTCAGGGACACAAGGGGCCTGGAGCCTATCCCAGGAGACTTCGGGCGGGGTACACACTGGACAGGGTGCCAATCCATCACAGTGCGCACACACACACACACACACACACACACACACACACACACATTCACACACACACACACACATTCACACACACACACACATTCACACACTACGGGCAATTTGGGAAGACTAATTAGCCGAACCTACATGTCTTTGGACTGTGGGAGGAAACCGGAGAACCCGGAGGAAACCCACCAAGAACATGCAAACTCCACGCACACAGAGACGGGAATCGAAGCTGGCTGGGAATCGAACCCAGACCCAGGGTAAAATTGTTAACAGCGGGCCGAAGCACTTTGCGCATGGTAACATTGTAAATTCTGATTAAACGCTTTGTTTTTGTGTAAACACACATCTTATCAGATCAGCATCCATGTAAACAGTTGAGTTGGAATCTCTAAGTGGAAGGATTTCCATGTAAACGTAGGTAACGTCTGTGCTTGGGTGCTTGACCGGCAATCTTTAATCTTTAATCTTTAATCTTTAATCATAAAGTTGTCATGAAATCACACAGTGTGGAGTGTAAACCAGATACACACAAAAGTCAACAGTGGATTTGTAATTGTATTTTACTTTATTTTGTTTTGTTTTTTTGTTTCTTTTCAATGACTTATTAATGAGTTATTAAATCAAAAGTAATAGCACCCTATAAGAGCATGTAGTGTTACTGTGTGTCTGTGGTAGCTGCGGCGGCTGAGCTGCGTTAGTGGAGGATCTGAGAGGCTGTGCAGTTGCTTGTCATTTTTTCACCAGCTTTGATTCATTTTCAGCCCTATTTTTGTTTGTTTTACGAGGTTTCGCAAAAGTCTTGAGCCCCCCGCCCCATGTCTTTAAAATAAATTCAATTATGTAGCTTAAATGAAAGAAATCGGGACAAATTTGTCAGTTTGTGACTCCCACTGGCTGTAAAATATATTCAATATATGCAATTTAAAAACAGGTTTTCTATGAAACAAGTTCAGACGTTTCCTCGTTTCCCGTCTCGTCCACTCAGCGTTCAGCATCAGCAGTGAACTAATCACCTCCTGATCATCTCTCATCATCTGCACCTGTGTCTCACTGGCTCAGGACTTAAGTTCGATGTTTTTATGCTTGAATGCTTCATAGGTCTTTGGCTTAACAAACACAAGACATTCCTCTGACGCTGCTCGGGTACAGGGACTGGACCGAACATGAGAACTGTTCCTCAAGACGACATTAAACATACAAGAAAGTCTGGAGCCTTGGAAGCAAAATATGAAGAAATGAGGGGAGCTCAGATGTTTGATAAAACAAAAACAAACAAAAAAAAAAGTGAGCGAGAGCGAGAGAGAGAGAGAGCATTAAAAAGTCATCACAGTCATATTTAACATGTTTAAAATCTTCCTGCACAGATGCACTTTGTTTTGCGTAAAGTGTTTGTTCGAGGTATCGGAATAAACACGCTAGCAAAATACATTTTAAGAAACAGCCTCTGTGTGTAGTGTGATATGTGTGAGTTAGCTCTAATTATGCTAATGAGAATAATTTATAATACAACACCCCGAGTCCCACGAGGACGCGCCGCGGACGCACCTCTGCTTTTTATGAATAATTCCATCGATCTCTTGCTTTCAGTGATTTTCGCGCTTATAATCTTCGCTTATAATCCTGGAGCACTATTGATCAGAACGCATGTAATAAAGCTCCATCGTTTTACCTGCTTCTCACCGTCTAATGTGCAAAATAAGCATTACTGCATCAACAGCGAGGAGGAAAGCGGCACGGGAGCGCAAGAACGCTGCTGGTAATTATACTAACGCCATCGAGCGGCCGGGCGCACGGCGCATAATCAAACTTATAAGCATTCGGATATTTTCCCCTGAGGAACACGAGGAGCCATGAGCGCCACTTTTACCCACGATTCATTGCTGTATCAGGGGAAAAGCAGATGTTTAGCCCCTAAAAACATCAATGAGGTCACGTTTAAGTGATCAGGTTCGACATGGAAATATCTGAACCTTATATCTTCTTATTGCTTCATGTTTGTGTAAATAAATAAATAAATACACATCTGATAAATAAATAAATAAATAAATCCACATCTGATAAATAAATAAATAAATAAATCCACAGGTCTGAATTATCCTGTTCAAGCCTTTAATATAATAATAAATATGTTTAAAAAAAACTGTAACTTCATTGTTTTCTTACAATAGTTCCAAAGTATTTTATTCACCAAATGTGTCAGTAAATTTATTTGAAAAAAGCAACATGTGATCATTTTTATCTGTACTGTTACTTATGTACATTATAGCAGGTATATACAGTCATTCCCTCACTCGTTTCTCTGTTGAACTTGAATAAGATGGAAAGATGGAAACAAAAAAAAATAAATCGGGTTGTTATATACAAAGAAATCACAAAAATAAGAAGCTCCTCAGTCCTGAACGTGAGCTTAAAAAAAAATTCCTGACACTGGAGACTCCTTCCAGAAATGTTAACACTCATTTCTCCCTGCAGAAAACGTCAACACATCAGCAATCATCTGAAATGTGTTTGGTAACCGCAGAGCGACCTGCGTCCGCGTACAGTATGTTAACCTGACACTACTGTGGATCAGAACTAGCATGCTAATATAAATCTGCGCTACAGTCAGAGGATTAACCCATAGCGAACCATATTAATGAGATTAATGCAGCTCTGTCAACAATGTAGCGCTTTAGAGATGATGGAAAATATGATGGCTGTCAATCAAAGCTCTACATTTGGAATATTAAGCCACGCCCACCAGGACAGCTCTCGGATGGGTGTAATGGGTGAGATTAGCAAGCACGCTAATTTAGTTCACGTTTATCGCCATGTTATGTCAGATTCTTCATTTAAACTTAATGCACACTTGATGAAAGATTAAACATTTGAGATAAAGGAATTCTGGGAGTAAAGTTTGTTAGTGAATGAGTGTTTGGGTTTGTTGTGTGTGTGTGTATGCGTGTGTGTGTGTGTGTGTGTGCGTGTGTGTGTGTGTGTGTTTGCTGAACAGACTGATGTGACGTGGCTAAAGTGACTAACCGAGGACACAGAAGCTATTTTATAATCAAATCCAGAGACAGAGAGAGACAGAGACAGAGACGTTCTCAGGATTAGCATGTAAACATTTATTCCCCTCGGGTGATGCTACACTGAGACGCAGCCAAGTGCAACACACACACAAAAACACACGTAGACGCATATGTACACACACAGCAGACAGACGACAGACATACACATAATACAAACATAACCTTAAACCTTCTTAATCACAAAGCGTTAATCTTGCATGAATCGTTTCCCATGAAGAAGAGTTCGGGAATTATTTCCCAAGATGCCACAGGACTAAGATCATTCAACAGGGACTTTTACACGACTGCGCTTTTCTGGTTCCCCTCAGACAAAGCTCAATGTTCAGATGTAAAGAGAAACAATCAAACTAACAAATAAAAAAACTATTTTTATTTTTGCATTTTTAAGCAGTATATAATTTAGAAATATTAAAATTGTGCATATACTATATGTGTGTGTGTGTTTTTCATTGTATTCTGTCGTATACTGTGTTTGTGTATTTATGAACTATTTTTTTTAGAAAGCTTGAATTAAAAGGAAAAGAAAAATTTAAGAATAATACTACAAAATTCAGTTTATTGTGACTCTCATTTGAATAAAAGTAATAAATAAATTTGTTGGAGGTAAAAAATATTTACAGTATAGTCCTGTTTCCCTTCTGTATGCTTACTAGCATCCCAAGATGTGTTTAGTGTCTTAAATTTCTGTTACATAAAATCAGAGTTGTTACTTTTTCCCTGGACATCCTTAAATATTAACCGCAGGGGTGCCAATACATTATGCCCATAAAAAAAAGTTAATGTTTAAGCAAAAAACACCACTTTTATCATAATCAATTTTATAGATACATGGAGAGTATCAATATTTTTGCATTTCCTACCAAAAATTAATTCATTAATTAATTTCAAAAGTTACACATGTCAGTAGAGCACAGAGGGTACGTGAAAAAATAATAGCACCCCCCCCCCCCCCCCAAAAAAAAAAAACAGCTTGGCAGGCTGCAGGGGGCTGAGGTGCCCTCTCAGTGGAAAGGTGAGGGGTGGGCGGGGCATGGAGATAGAGTTTTACCCCGGGGGTGACATCGCAGTGGGGTGAAAACTCCATCTGTTTCTGAGGGTCTTAAGTCTTGAATTTTTAATACCGTGAACATCTAAAGGACACTTCAGAATAAGTTTAGATGAATCTTAACTAGTGTACACTAACTAGCATCACTAGCCTACATACACGGTGCTAGCATGCGCAGTTAAAATGTGCAAGTTAAGCGTCGTACACATGAAGGCAAATCTGCGGATAAATTAGAAGAGAAGTGCAAGAAAAGTCTTTTATTTAGCACATTATCTTCATTATCTTACAATTTTACAACTAATAGATATAATGCTGGATATAATGTATCACACTATGATATTCAGTACAACAGCACAACCTCGAGTGAGATATTGCTTTTATACGGCAGTTCCACAAACACCATTTATTATCAACAGATTATGATTTGTTTCTTTATTTAAACTTTAGTTATTTATGGAAAGCTAGAGGCTACATGTAGGGAGCACAAACCCCTGTTCCACACACCAAGTAGTGCCCTTGATCAGCGGTTAGAGAGGGACTTGGGATTCAGCCTTGTGTTAGAAGCTAGTTACAATTTTGCTAATTAATTAAGTTAACTAAATTATACGTTACATTAAGTCCCTATTTATAACGCGTAACGAAGTCAGTTTGCAATTTAAAATATGATAAACGTTCAAATCTGTGGACTTCTGCAAAAAGAACATGACAGAAACATAAACAGTTCTGGGAATTTTATGGCAGAAATTGTGGAGAAGAAAGGATGCGAAGGTGGAATACCAAATCAGCATCACTGACACACACACACACACACACACACACACAC
>JAAGKR010006500.1:0-11367 GCA_011419295.1 Clarias macrocephalus
GCTTGCTGTGTGTGGAGCTTAGCAGGCCAAGAGTTCAAGGTTGTTGATCCGGCCTACAAATTCCCCAGATCTCCATCTGATCAAGCAACCATGGGATGCATCAGACATATGAGTGGCACTTAAAGGATCTGCTGCTTGTGGAGTCAGATCAGTTTTCGTTCCACACGGGGAATCCACACAAAATTGAGCTTAATGTTTTAAATTTTTAATGTTTAATACACTTTAACTGCACACCAGTGAGGGTGAGTCAAATAAAAAGCTCAATTTTATTGGCCGCACTTTGAATATATAATTTCATATATACACTATGAAGTAGCTTAGTCCATAAACTGCTCTATAACAAGCAGATTTTACACAACAGAACGAAAGGGTTTACAAATGTTTGTTGACATGTTTCAGAAGAAAGTGTGAAGAACTTTGCATGATAAGTTCATGGCAGATAATTAAGTAACAAATAATCTATTGAGATGCAATTAAAACACTAAAAATGATGTTTCTGGATCACTTTTGTAGAATAAAATTGGAATATTTCAATGGTGAAATCCTGGTTAGTGCTGTGTGAAGTCGGACTCCATCCTGGGAGAGCAGACCACACCTTGTGGTATTTTAGCTTAGCCCAGCTTTCTAGTAACAAAAAAAAAGGGCAGGAACTAAAAAGACACCAGAGGAAACTAATGTGACCATAGGGAAGACAGGTGGAACTCCACCTAAGCTCAGGATCAAACCTGAGACCCTGAAGCTGCGATGGAATTAACTCTCGCCTCTGAACCAGCATGCAATGTGCTGAAAGATTTTAATCATTGTTTGTAGTGGTTTGGGTTCACATGTACTGCATTTTGGACATGTAATGATGGACAATGAAGCCGGTGAAAAGCTTCCAGCCATGTAACAAGTTTGACTTTCTGTGAATCTGAAGAAGTAAAAAGTAAAATGATTTAGGCATAGTAATACCTAATTATTCACTTATTCTGACGCGAGAGTTTTCATTTAATAAGGAAGTTTTGATGAACACATTGCTTTTTTACTAAGCTTGTGTGTCTTCTTTAATCCTGAATTTGTGAAGGTTCTGTCAGTGAACATGTCCAACATTTCATAGTGTCTTTGAAATGACAATTTGTGCCTCACACCGAGACTGTGTAGTAGGCGGTCTCTGGCGCAAAAAATTGTGTGATTAGCTTCAGCCAAAAGCGAATGTTAAATTTAGTCAAGAGCATTTTCAAGTTATATTTTGCACCACACCTCCTTTCATACATACTGTACATGTGGCCTAAATGTCTTGTTGATGGAACTGAAATTTATTTTTCATTATGGCTTGGGTTGTGCAAACTATTGCACTCAGCTATATAATAAGGACTGTTGTTTTTATAGGTTTGTACACTTGCTTTTTCAAGTTGAGGGTTTGTACTTAATGCACAAAAATGATGACAAAGTAGCTATTTTATTAATTAACATTGTACTTACTATATTAAATGTCAATAAAAGTCTTATTTCTGCTGGATAAATTTTTTTTATATATTATATATTTTGTATTAAGTACAAATATAAGTATTAATATATATGTATACACTGAAATAGGCACAAAAACACACAATTGTGCTTAGCTAAAATATACCTTAAATGTACCTCATAAATATTATGTTTATAATGCATCTTTAAGATATATTTTGGAAATTAAACTGAACATACTAAAACTACAAAAATCCAAGCTTTCTATTCTCTGGTAAGAAAAGGTGACACTACAATTAGTTTTAAATGAAATTTGTTTTTAATTTATGTTTTGTTTTAAATTATTTTGAATTATGTCTGTCAGTGTAAACTACAAATTGTAAGGCTCATGAAAAAAAAATGCAGACAAAAACGTTAATCATCGTCTTGAAAATTTAATAATAATAATAATAATAATAATAATAATAATATATCTCTTGCTAATCCTCAAAACGGGCATGTGCCAATAGCATGCCTAAACTTAGGGAGAACCATCAATGATCTTCAGTTCAATCTGATTTCAGCAACCACTCAGAGTTGTTCACTGTAGCTTTCCAACATACACAAGTATTGCATTTTATTCTCAGACCATCACTGGTTTCAATGAATGCCATCTTCTTGGGGGGGGGGGGCTCCATGATGGCTCCATAACATTCTCACCAAATAAATCAAGAGTCTTAAACAGCTGCTCACACCAGTTCTGCTGAAATCATTGGGAACCTGGCTATAAACTGTAGAGCAGGAATACAGCACGCGATCAGCTTTATTTGTCTGCAGTGAAATCGTGGGCATGTGTGAGAGATTATGGAGATGGGCACTGCCCTCTTCTGGACTGCTTTAGATATCGCTTGCTACTGAACACTAGGCACCAGGTCAGAGCATTTAAACATCAGCTTGCCGATAGTAACAAATATCTATGAAGTATAAATATAATGTAAAACTATATGTAATACAATAATGGCAGAATATGGGTACTGCTTTTCCTGTTGTATAAAAATATATATATATTTAAAAATTTTGTTTTAGGAATTTATTAAAAAGGAATTAGTGTAATGTCATGTAGACTTAGACATTTTTAAATCCACTGTTCTTGTTCCTTTAAATATTGCTATCATTCATTGCTATTATTTGATCAGATATGTTTATGACGATTGCACACACACTTAGAAACCATTTGCACATGACGTCACAATGGAGATGAAGAGTTCAAGACACAGAACAAGTCAAGGCAAGATCATCGAAGGAATCATCAGGCATTTTTAAGGAAGATGAGGGAGATTGAGACAGACAGTTGGCGGTAATGTAACATACTGGATTACAACAACAACAAAGAAGAAGAAGAAGAAGGAGAATGTCTGGCCGCCATGGTCCCGCCCCCACTTCTGTACAGCAAAAAAGGGACATTACTTACAAGATGCCAGTGCCAAAACCTACATTCAAAACCGGTCACGGGAGAACTTTCAGCAAGACGAGACATCGGATAACGTTATGTCATCTTATACAGCACATTGTCTCCTTGGTAATTTCTTCGAAGCCATTCCAAATAGCATCTAAACAGTCTGTGCTGTGTTGTATTGTGCAACCTATGAAACTAATTAGCTTCTACCACAAGCCTGAATCCCAAATTCCTCTCTAACCCCTGATTAAGGCAAGATTAAGACAACAAGGGACTCTACGTCCTACACAGTGCACTAGATTTTTATTTATGCTATTTGGGATTCACCCCCAGAGCAGTTAGTTAATTATTATTGTTTAGAAAGCTTGAAATGTCACTATTTTCCCTGCACAATATTTTATGAAGCATAAAGCACAGTGTATTCCATAGCATGAGGTCACTATAACACTTGCAGAAGCCACCAAATGCAGATGGAATCATACACAGTAGGTAGAAGAGGGGAATGTCTATTATCGCCGCGCTCACCGCCCCGACAAAACGACATCATATTAGGTGTATATTAGGCGTCAGATCACATATTTGAAAACTGTCTGATTTAATTTGATAACAAATCCAACATCTGCAAATGAATACCCTCCTTCATACAATTACTGTACCTTCTTCATACATTTTCAAATGCTTGAAGTTATGAAGTCCACCACAAAACATTGCATATAAAAATAACCAGTTATCAATTGCTAGGTTACACATCAAGTAAATGTTTTATCATATTTTTGGATTTGAAATACACCTCAAACATAATTATCAATGATAATACATAGTAGTCTAATGTTGGTTAATGGTACTTCCATTCATGGGTGAATTGTACACCTTCCATGAAGGTGAGCGCTCCCATCAGTCCTGTAAAGCATCATTGCTTCTCAGCCAAGGGTGTGGGCTCACTCACAATTTTGCCTAAGAACACAGCCATGAATAAAGAATCGTGCAGAAACATCCTTCAAGAGCAACTTTTCCCAACCATCCAAGAACAGTTTGGTGACAAACAATGCCAGATGGAGAACCCTGCCATAAGGCAAAAGTGATAAGTAAGTGACTTGGGGAACAAAACGTTGAAATTTTAGTTCCATGGCCAGGAAACTCCACATACCTTAATCCCATTGAGAACCTGTGGTCAATCCTCAAGAGGTGGGAGGACAAACAAAACCCCGCAAATTCTGACAAACTCCAAGGATTTATTATGAAAAGCTGGACCGCCATCAGTCACAATGTGGCCCAGAAGTTGACTGACAGCCTGCCAGGGCGAATTCCAGAGGTCTTGAAAAAGAAGGATCAACACTACAAATATGGACCCTTTCATAATCTTAATGTAATTATCAATAAAAGCCTTTTACACTTATGAAATGCTTGTAATTATACTTTAGTATATTATAGTAACATCTGGAAAAAGATCTAACAACAATGAAGCAGCACACTTTATATTTGTAATGTAATATTTGTAGTTTAATCTTGGCGTAAGTTTGTGGCTTACAAGGGGTAAGGGTCCGTCCGTGGGCCATCAGGCACATCAGGTGATGAATAGAAAGATATCCACCATTTCAATGGCAGTTAATTTACACGGTCAGGCTGCCAGCTCGATGCCCGATTGTATCTGAGCAGTTGAGGGTGAAGGACTTTGCTCGAGGGCCCAACAGTGGCAGCTCAGTGTCTGATGTAGGTTAGAATGTCGTAACAAATGATTATGTAGCTCATGTTTATTTTTTTGTCTTACAGTTTGTCTAGAAATGTTATATTTTATTATAAGTTGTTATGCCATACTGTATTAGTAAGATGTCATGAACACTATTTTAAAGTACTTAAAGTTACTTATTCTATTAAGGTGTCAACGATAATTATTTTGAATTCACTGTTACATTTTGAGATTCTTTCTGAACAGAAAAACTGCCACTTTATATGGTTCTTCCTACACTGAAGTGGTGAGATTGACAATATGAGCTCATATTCTGGCACGCTGATGCCTGAATACCGGACAGCACAGTGTGATACTTCTCAAGAACAGTAGGACAACCCAGTCAAGGCATAAATCTGTCCACCTCTCTCTCTCTCTCTCTCTCTCTCTCTCTCTCTCTCTCTCTCTCTCTCTCTGAGTCGTTCTCTATTTCTCCACACAGTAGTGTGATCCCCTTATCATTGCACATTTCCATTCCAGCATTTATGCATGTTTGTGATGGGATACAGATGGTCTCCCTCCAACCAAATATGCTAATATAATGCATTTCTGGACCATTTCACTTAACACGTTGAACAATATCCTGGTGCTTTATACCAGTTTACATGTTATGCAGTGTGGCATGTGTTGCCAGGCCACAGCAGATGCTCTCAGCATTGGAAGCACTACAACAGCGAACTCGCCACATCTCCATAGTCTCCTGTACCACGTCTCTTCTTCAATGATCTCTTGAATTACTGCCCCCAAACCCCCACTTCCATACCCCCCCCCCTCCCACACCACCCCACCCCACCCCCCACCCCTCCTTTCATAATCAGCTGCCACTTGGTAAAGAGGTAAGATGGAGGGGAAAGGGGGGGACACACATCAGCTAACGAGGTCTTTGTGGAAGCCTGATGTCCTCACAATGAAAGGAAAGAAAAACGTATGACTTCTCAGGGCCTGGCTCCTATGTTCAGCGCTAACATGCCTTCAGGCGAGTGCTTGAAAAATAATCAGGCCTGATTTCCAATTCTACACTCATTAAGACAAGAGTGCGTTCACACAGAGGGGAGGGTTGAGAGGATGTGAGTGTGTGTCTGGAGGGAGCGTGTGTGTGCGTGTGCGTGTGTGTGTGTGTGTGTGTGTGCGTGTGCGTGTGCGTGTGCGTGTGTGTGTGTGTGTGTGTGTGTGTGAATGGAATGAAGATGCATTAAGTAATGTAGCTATGGTAATTCAAGAAGTGGGATTATATTATGGAAAATGTGTGGAGTTACACTTTAAACAAAGCTTAAACACATTGTGGGATGTGGAATGTGTTATAGAAAGTGTTTTAACACCTAAAAATGACACTAAATATGTATCATTTAATAAGCATTTACCAAAGGATAGGCTCTGGAAATAAATACTATTTGCAACTCAATTCAAATCAATTTTATTTTTAGAATGCTGTTAACCATGGTCACAATCGCAAAGCAAATGATTCAACATGAGCTGCTCACTTCAGACTGGAACTTTTTATTGTGCAGAACACATATGAAAGGAATTGTTTCACTAGTGCCTGAATGTTATTAGGGTAGAAAGGTTTCGCAGCACACGGGAGCCACGATCGGACCGCCTGCTTCTCATCTGTAACGCTGGCCTCCCAGGAACTCCTTTAACCACCCAGACATATTGTAGAGCGAGGTCAGGACTGTACTGGGGATGTATCCATAGCTCCCAGTCGAGTTCCTGTAATGTGCAAGTGGTGTCCGTGAACGATTGTGTGTGCAGTTCCCACAGACAACAAGTTCCACTCGCTGAATGTTCACTGGAACGACTGCAGTGGGCTCTGGCCTACATCGGCTATACTGTATACACAGTATTCATACAGTACAATATACAATTATACAATACACATAAGGTATTTCATGTTAAAAAAGAACACAAAATTATTTTAGTTAAATAGCGTCAAATACACAGTAACGTGTGTATTTTGGGATTGATAATAAACAGTAAATTCCATTGGACTATTGACCTTTTGTATGTGAGGTCACATCGTCTGTCCACCAATGTCCCACCTACTTCTGGATGTTTGGTTCACACACTATAGTCTGATGCAAAATGGTAAGGAGAAAAAGAAAGTGCCTAGGAAACAATCATCTAAAAGTGAGCCAGTAGTGCATGTCATGAGGCCAAAAGTATTTGGGCACTCTACCATCTCACCCAGATGTTGGTCTTCCCCAAACTTTTGCACACCGTTTTATACAATGTCTTTTTATGTAACATCTGTAACATTACAGTTTATTTCAAGGATATTAAGACAACAAACCTGCTCCAGCATGATAATGAGCTCTGTGCACAAATCGAGCCCCTTGAAGACATGGTTTATCAAGGGTAATGTAGAAAAACATGAGTGTCCTGCACAGAGCTTTGACCTTAACCCTCCTGAACACGTTTAGGATGAACAAGAACACAGACTGCACCCGTGAGGCTATGGTGTGCACCGGCTCACCAAAACTGGACAGATGAAGATCAGGAAAAAAAAAAGCATCTACGGGCTTTTTACAGTATAGAGCTGCCCAGTTTTATCTCCTTTAACCTTAGTGATCTTCTGCTATGTTCTAGTGATTTATTTTGAATATTGTAGAGTTATTGTTGGTTTAAACAACCCGGGCCATTTTTAAAACACTTTTTTTTTTTTTTTTTAGCTTTTCACCATTCTGTATAAACTCTAGAGAAAGTTTTTGACATTACTCTGAGCAGTTTCTGAAATACTTCAACCTGTCATTCTGGCAGCGGTAACCACGTCTCAGTCAAAGTCAATGAGATCACCCCAACCCCAACACTCCAGTCCTCCTTTCCACGAACATCAAGTTTAGCTCTTAATAACTTCAAAACTGTAATTCTAAGACAAATTACATTTTTATACATTTTTATTTTTAAATTGTGGTGTTATCTGAACTGGGTAACCGGTGATACCAGCACCACACTGCATGGTTAACACACACGACACTAGTTCAAAGAATGAATATTAAGATCCCCTCTTTATTTGTTTATTTATATATTTATTCCTTTATTTATTTTATCTGAGCACCTGCCTCTGAGAAAAAAAAATCTGCATGTTACTGATTCCCACCACTCTGCCTGGCATAAGCTCTCTGTTGTGTGTTGCTTTCATCTCACAACAGCTGCTAGCTGGTCTCTCTCTCTCTCTCTCTCTCTCTCTCTCTCTCTCTCTCTCTCTCTCTTTCTCATATGCACGCAGATGAGCAGAAGGTGGCATGGTGTGCCCATATGGATGACCTGGTGCAGGGGGCTAGATGAAACACTTACACTTGATTGGTTATTTTCCACTCCACCAGTGTCCCTGTCGGTTTTGATTGGCCATTCATTACACACTGATTTCTCTCAAGTGAGAGCCAAGGGGATGGATGGAAGGGTGGAATGGATGAGATTGAGTGATAGGAAAAGGGAAGAAATGAATAGCGGGACAGTTCACCCTTGCGCTCTGGTCCATTCATAGCGTCCCCCCCCCCCTACAGAACACACTCTTATTCACTCGCTGCTCAGGTCAATCTCTGCCTGCCTGTGACGGCATTTAATGAGACTTTGGATTGAGATTTGAATAATGAAGGACGCTTTGGCCAGGAACATGTCTGACCTGAAGGGTGACCATGACATTGTGTAAGGGAGGGAAAAAAACCTAAATCTGTTTAATGATTCAAGCATTGCTGTCGTGTATCAAAAACCCGCTCAAAAGGTCAACATTCAAGCCTGGGAAGGCTTAATCCCCAAATCAAATCAATTTTAAACATCTCAGCTGTAATGAGCAACTGTGGATCCGAGGTGCCACTTGCCTGGGCGAAGGTCAAGCCAGTTGACTAAAGAAGCACACATGCACATACACATACACTTCTGAGCATCTTACACAATCTCAGTACACGTTACACTCAAAACAGACAGGATGGAAATCACCAGCAGGATGCACAATAAAGGATCACAGCGTCCCTCTACAGACCTGATCCTTTTTCTTCATTCATCTCTCAGAGTTCCAGATCCTTGGGATTAAAAATGGGCAAGGACAACTGGGAGCATGTAATGGCGTGCTGGTGTGACGTGGCATTCTCTATCTATTTCACTGTCTCTCACACATATACACAAGCACACTCATGCCCGGCTGGCATAGGTAGGGGACAGATTGGCGAGAGCAGAGTGGGATGGGGGAGGATGGAACAACAATATGTTGAGTGGGAATGAGAGAGAGAGAGAGAGAGAGAGAGAGAGAGAGAGAGAGAGAGAGAGAGACAGATGGCTCCAACAGGGAATCACACACAGCAAGAAGCAAGTAGAAAGACTGAGTCCCAGGGTCGGGACTTGATGTTCCTCGTTCCCCTGAGCCATTTTTCTCTTCCTTCTCTTTGAACAGCTAAGTCCATGGGTCTCAGCTGTCTTCCCTCTTTCTTCCACCTAGTTCTTCTCTCTAAACGTGACCAAATCTTCAAAAGCGTCAACATCCTTTTCCCGTCATCCCCATCTTCACTTCCGGACATATGTTATCAGATAGGATAAAACGCGCTGATGTGAAACAGACAAGGACACATGTCCAAGATGCAACACAAGCTTTTTTGAGAATTCCCTAATTCAAGGTCAGGCCTTTCCTGAAAAGAGGTGTGCCGAGGGAGGAAAACAAATTTTGTTGTTGGTTTTTTCTTCTATGTTTTTTTTTTCTTTTTTTTCGCAGTGGACATGTGGGATGATAGGAGCTTGTCAGAAAGCGTAGGCCACTCTGAAAAAAAAAAAAAGAAAAGAAATGTGCACCTGTCTTTGCAATGTGTTAGGCTGTAACTCACACCATATTCATAGCCAATTATATTAGAAAGAGACTTAGACCATCTGGATGGCAAGATTAGGGTTTTGAAAAATAACTAGAATATGGAGTGAAAATATGCTTTGAATTTTTTGTTTAACAGCAGGGCAAGTGAGAATAATCCTTTTGTCAAATCCAAAGAACAAATCACTAATTAGTTAAAAAAAAATTTTTAATAATAATAATAGTGAGAATTTGGTTGAGATGGAACACGAACACCTGCGTTTACAGTTTTCCAGTCATTTAATTGCTGTACCAGTCACTGATTGTTTGCTATGTTTATTGGAAATGTTTATGTACACCAACAATTATGCTTTTTCCCTACAAATGTTTTCAGGTTAGTTTTAAAAAGTGAACTACATGTGTATGTTCCAGTAATTACAGTATGTTTAAGCTGTGCACAAGAACAGAACTGAAGCACTTGATATACTTGAAATATAGAAATATGTATTAACACTTAAACACAATATGTATGTACACTTAAAGCCATACGTTCAAGGAAGTTTCCAGTGGAAGTAATACGTACGTTTTGCTCTAAATGTGTGAGTCAAATAAATAAAATCAGTTAATCGAGGTTGCCAGTAACTTGGCTTCTGCCCCCTTGTGGCTGGGTGCATAACACAGTTAAATAAGTGAACATACTGTATGAAAACCTTCAAATGTATAGTATGCTTTATCATGGCCATACTCTCTGTGTGGCAAACAAATAACAAACTATTAGCTTTTGTTTACTGTAGTCAATGAGAATAATTTATAGTAAAATTAACATTAACCATAAAACATATAAAACACAAAAAATGCAAATGGTTTATAGTCTTATCGCACTGCATTTGGCACCAAAAGCTAAGATTAGATGAGATTTATTTCTGCCTTTAGGCATTGTGTATTATGGCTATGATGAATGACTGAACATAAACAGGCTAATTAGGCAGGAGCCTTCATAACTAGCAATACACTCAGAGAACACCTGTGGAGAAGAGCCAGTACAGCGAGTACATACGAGTGCTTGATAAGAGACACTCAACCATTTATGGCACTTTATTTCAGATGAAGCATTCAAATATCCCTTTGACTTTGGCAATTTTCGCGGGGAGGATTCGTCTCATCCATTCGAAAGCAAGTTTTGTTCATGCGTTTCCCAGTTTCAAGTTTTCCCCAAATTGCTAAAAAAAATTTCACAGTTTAGATAAAGTGAAGAAAATCCACGTTGTTTAAATACACATTTTTTTTAATGATTAATGGGAATTATAGGTATAATTGGGACATTATGCCTTCATCTAAACGAAAGCTTTTAGTGCTGTTGAGATGACGTGCACCGATTAAATGTAAACATCTATGCCAAGTTTCTGCGCTGTTTTATTTGTGCCACTCGTTTCCGTCAAAGCCTGCAGAATAGTTAACTTTAATGAACAGTTTTATGGTCCAACTTAATGAGTAAGGTTTTTTTTTTTTTTTTTTTTGCTTTGCATATTATCTCAAACCCCAACGTCTTTTAAGAAATTTGTCGTTATGTGCTGGTCAAATGAATCTATAAATGCCTTTCTATATCTTAGTAGGATGCAAATAGGCTAAACAAGTTGTTTTTGCTATGATTTGATGATAATGTGCATTTATTACTCTTCCTATTCCCAGTAATGATTGAGGTTACCCATACGGATGAACAGTCATGGCCTCCCATCAGTCTGATTCATTTTGTGGAAGCCGGGCCACATTACAGCGAGAAAAATGATTGTTCGTTCTCTTCAGGTCCAGCTCGGTATCCTGTGATTCGTATTCAGGCCAAGATGCCATCTTAGCTCGTATTAATTGTCCATCTGTCAAATTGGCAGCAGTACCACTCTCTGTCTCTCATCTTGCATATTCAGATTAGCGCCAAACCCCAAGTGGTGTCTTCCGTTGGCTGCACCCCCCCCAACCATGCCCCCCTCCACC
>JAAGKR010006500.1:11387-42530 GCA_011419295.1 Clarias macrocephalus
CCCCCCCCCCCCCCCCCCCCGCCTCTTGTGCTGATCTTCATTGTAGTGTCAATCTGGTTTGGTTCTGGCAGGTGGATTATGAGGTGAATGTGTTTGTGAATTTAGATAATTTTTTTTTTTAAAGGTGGATTTTTACCTTTGAGGATCTATGATGTGAAATATCGTTCATTAGCATGTGGTGGGATACGCAATTAATTTCCTAATTCCATTTAATGGCGAGTTACAGTAGTAATAGTTTGAATATTTATAGAGATTGTAATGTATGGCAGTGTCTTCCATGACAAAAATCATGACAAAAAACATCCTTCATCTTCACAGCAGTAGACACATCCTTTTATTTCTATTTTTTTTAACTGATACTTTGAAAAGTCTTTTTATACATGCAAGTATTTTTTTCATTAATAATTATCAAACATGTTTAGCAATGATTATGTGTAAAATAAATAATTTAAGGCGCACTTGTTTAATTATAGAAGAAAACTGAGAAGGTTCATACTATACTATACTATACTATACTATACTATACTATACTATACTATACTATACTATACTATACTATACAGGTTTTACACACCTGTTTAAATGAAGATTTTTATTATCTAATAAAAATAATAATGTCAAAAATATATCATGCCTCTTTTTTCCTTCTATTCTGTGAAACATGCAGGTAACATTTTAGAAAAAAAAATTAAATAAAAAAGAAGATTAACACACAAATTACAGTATAGTTAGTTAAAGGTTCTTTTGCTTAAAAATCAGCACTCTACTAAATTAGGCTACAGCATCTTTGTTTAATTTGTTTATTCCACTATTCATTAACAAAAACAGAAAAAAGCTTAAAAAAAAAGATCCTAATCTATTAAATTTCATGGGGATTTCCTGTGCATAGCCCTCTTCAGGTAATTTCACAGGTTTTCAGTAGGATTGAGATCTGGGCTCTCACTGTGACACTATAAACCATTGATTATGGAGGAAGGTTCCACTTGATTACCATAAAGATGGCCTTGGACTGGGCGGAAGCAGGCAGTTTTTTCCTGTGATGGCATGTGACTTCAGTCACTCAATAGTTTTAGAGCTGAAATTGCCATGAACAGTTTTGTACCTGAGGCTCAACGGTGGCTTAATGGTTACCACTGTCGCCTTGCACCTCCAGGGTCCGGGTTCGATTCCCAGCCATGTTTGATTCCTGTCTCTATGTGCATGGAGTTTGCATGTTCTCCCTGTGCTTGGTGGGTTTCCTCCCATGCTGGATTGGCACTGTCCAGGGTATACCCTGCCTTGTGCCCTAAGTCTCCTGAGATACCCTGTACATAGAATAAAGCGGTATAGGCTATGTGCGAGTGAGAAACTGAGTTTTGTACCATCAGTGAAGGTGGACATTATGTTACCTTAAATATCTTACCTGTTATATTAACCTTTCAACCTTATAGTAGACAGATATAGCAGGGCTTGATGTACTGTATGGGCGCACTATCTGGTCTTTTCAAAATGTGGATAGGTTCCCTGTTGAGTTTTGGTTCCTCTCAAGGTTTCTTCCTATTGTCATCATAATTGTAATTTAGATTAGATGGGATTAGACTAGATTAGATTAAACTTTATTGTCATTGTGCAAAATACATGTACAGAGCCAATAAAATACAATCAGAAGTGCATAAGTGGCCTATTTGCAATAAATAAATTCATACTTGTTTTAAATGTATTTCCATACTATATATATATATATCTCAAAATGCTTTGAAAAATACCCATTAACTATTTATTTTTTGTTGCACTGTTACAAATGCTATACAAATAAATGCTATTTATTGTTACAAATGCTTTACAAATAAATGTTATACATTGTTACAAATTCTATACAGTTCAAATAAAATTGAATTGAATTGAATTTTATTCCTCTGAAGCCATTTCTTTGTGGACTTTGGGTCATACTTGAAGGAAATCATCTTCATCTGTCTAACAGAGGTCCGCAGATTTTGTGCCAAAATAGATTTGTATTTAGAGCTCCCCATGATTCACTACAGCTGTAGTCCAGACTGAAATGAAGCAGCCACATCACTTGAGGCTGCACAGTTAAACGGACTTCGAGTATCGTTTAGAATAACACCTAATAGTATTGTCTACATTGCTTCAATCAGCACACTTTAACTCATGGTTTGGAGTGATTCAGGCAAGTTTGGTCACTCTTGCTTCCAGTTGCATCATGAAACAAATTCAAAACTCTCGGATTTGAATTCCAGGCTTCAAAGGACTTTCCATAGTCCATATCTTTATTTAGCTCTGTACACTTGCACATCGACTTTAGAGCACATGGCATGTTTTTTGTTGACCTTGTAACATGGCCTTATGGTTCTTCTTGGTTGTCTGGAACTGCGGATCTAAAACGTATTTATTCATGTGAAATTGAAAGGACTTTTTTTCCCCTTCCAAAGTGTTGAATTAACACCCAGAGTGTTGAATTAACACCCACACTGTTTATATAGGCCCAGTTGGAATTAAATTAACTTAGAAAGTGTTAAATCGACACTAGGCATTTTGCTGTCCTGAACTTTTTATTATTACTGTGTCCTAAGCTGTTTGGATTTTAAGTCACTCTCTTACCTAATGTAAATGGTGCTCAGTTTTCAGTGGGGCACAGGGCACCTTCTCAAAATGTTGTGGTAAAAATTATCGATGTTTTAGATCAAAGCAGGCTCTATGAATCAGATGTAATCAAAAAATGAAAACTTATAAATGCTGGCAGTGATTTTCAAAAGCGTGAAAAAAAAAACTACAAATGATTGTCATCATCAACATCATCATCTACTACATCTGCGAAATATGAGGCTAATTATGAATAATCAAGTCCAGTGCATTGTGGGAAACATAATTTGGACTAGCTTGAGGTGTCAATTATATGAATGGACCCACTGGCATTGGTTCAGTCATAGATAATCGAGTCTAATGGTTTGTGTGTGTGTGTGTGTGTGTGTGTGTGTGTGTGTGTGTGTGTGTGTGTGTGTGTGTGTGTGTGTTTGTGTGTTTGTATGTGTGTTTATGGAGCTGTTGCCTAAGCTCTGAAAAGGTAGACGTCCAAACTTTCAGCATAGGGATAGCGTAGATATTAAAAACAGGCGTATAAAAAAGATCTTGACGACATTTAAACGCATGTTTGTTTGATAAACTAATAGCTGATGGTATTCCTTCGTTTGAAAAAGCAGTCAAGTTGCAGCCAGGACACTTACTACAACACCTAACAATAACCGCGGGATGAGGCTAAGAGTTCTCTGCGAGTATGACTTTATTTGCAGCTGGGCATTGAGCCAGCAAAACCGTCTTGCCTCTCTGACTCTCACCTTAGCTAACCTCAGCCCAGGCAGGCTGTATGAAGCTGTGCCTGTCCTCCCCCCGCATGCTCACATGCTAAAGCAATCACCATCAATCCCAATCGCTCCTCTACCCCACCGCTCAGCTCCCTAGCAGAGCCCCAGAGGCCCAAACACTGCCACTCGGCTATGGAGAAAAAGCTTGAGCAGAGCTTGGAAAGTGCCTGGAGGATTTCAGAGAGAAAATTATTCAGGATGCTATACCATAGTGTTTAAGCAATGCATAATAATCTGTATGAATAATGAATCGCCATCGATTATTACTATTAATATTGGTCATCAGTAATAAGTTAACCAGCTTTTGTATGATTTTTCATGTAGTTTTCAGAACCTTATGCACATATAAAGTTTCAAGTATGACACCATAGAACTAAAAATCACAAAAAATCGAACAAACTTAAAGAATCCCTACATCCCTTGCACAAAAACCGTAAAAAAAAAAAAGAAGAAGATGAAGAGTCGAATGTTTATTCTCTTTCCTTTTCTCTCTCCCTGTGGCTGCTCTGGGTTTTGGTCTCCTGCCCAACACAATATTATATGATAAATAATGGCTGACAGAGTGAGTGGTGCAAAATGGAGAGCAGTGATGGACACTGTTTGCAGGAAATGGCGGTAAAAGCTCCGTGCTGGCCAAGAGCAAGCATTTCATACCAAACTATTCATGCTGAGAATTTGTGGACTGTGGGTCTAGATTAATTGTTTGAGCTGTTAGTGAACACAGGACTATATTAAATGTATCAGTCACATTTACTGTATGTTGAATTTACAGTATATCAACAGGAGTCAGACAAAGAGACTGTACATGTTCAGGGAAGTGAACTTAAAAGGAGAATCTGCAGTGTGTCTTTTTTTTTTTTTTTTTTTTTTTTGGAGGGAGGGGGGATGGGGGGTGGGGGGTTATGTCTGGTATGTGGATGAGACCTGAAAACACATATCATTGTCAGACCTTTAATGTCTACATTTTTTACTCTCATGTTTCTGATACATTCCCACAGATTTGACATTTATAGATGGATAATAATGCTACATAACATGAGTAATACATGACTAAAAACTGAAAGAGAGAAGTACCCAATTGAGTAATTATATATTTTTAGAATAGAATAGAATAGAATAGAATAGAATGTTCATTATTTGTATTTGAACCTGTATGAATTCCCAATAGCTGTTCCCTTTGGCCCCACGACCCACGACTACCTCAAAAATGTACATATTTATACACAATCAACATGGACTTATTTCACATCATTTTTCGAAAAAGCCATATGTTTTTCCTGTGCTTTTAATCGATCTCATGCGTCTCCACCTTGGAGAAATTCATCCCCCTCCTGTGTCAGGGCACACAATGCCTTCACTGTACTGCTGCTTGCTCTCCCCTCCGGCTCTGGCTGCAGATGGTGAAAGGGCTAGAGGAACATGCATACTGAGATTATGGCGGCATGAGAAAGTAGCATCGTAACAGTATCCATCATTATGATACACCTCTCGAGGCCAGTGTTTTCACATCCATAAAAACTCCTCCGAAAGTGTAGACCTGAAAGTGAAAAAAAGGTATTTTTTTTCTTTCTTTGCGTTTTTATTCTGCACGAGTTGCTGTATATATTTTTTTTAGACATTCATGTAGAATATAAAGCTGGTCCTGTCGTGATTATTGCTGTTGTCACGGGTCATGGGTTTGTCTGTGTAATTGTAAAAGTTCGTGTGTAATGGAGCTCATGAAGCTGGTAGGTGTGGCACATTGTGCCAGGAGTGGGGTCTTAATTAAACGTTCCATAGTACACGACCACATCATTTATGTGTGGAACATACATAAGTGGTATTCTTTGCTTGTTTGTGTGTATGTGGAATTGATGGGGGTTGGTAGTGCAAGTATGGATGTGTGGGTGGCATGTTTTTAGGGCCAAATGTCCTCCTAAGATTTTTTTTTTCCTACCCAAAAGCAGTTTACATACTGTATAAAACATTGGAAAAAGCCAAAATATTTCCTTTTAGATATTGAGGTTAAGGTCAGGGTAAGATTTTTTGTGCATGCATAACATAAATTACCTTAATTAACAGTAATTGGAAGTCTTTACAATAGTACTACAAACATGTACTGTCCATGCACATCTCACTTAATGTCTTTTCTTGCATGAGAATTTGTTTAAGTGAGTGCTTAAGCCTCCCCACCCCCCACCACCCCCCATCAGTGTCCTGAACCTGTAATTTATCTGATGCCTAATAGTTTGAAAAATGACCTTATCGTCTACAGAAAATGGGTGATTTTCAGTAAAGCTAATGACAGCCATTCTTTATGCTTAACTGAAGCCCCTCATCCTGGATAGAAAGTTCTGGAAGTGATTTGCAGATATCTCCACAACGGATGCTGATTAGGACAAAAAAGCTATAGACGTATGTGGTGAGCTCATCTAAATCACAGTGTATTTCCTGCTAAATCGCTTTCTCTATTGAGCTCTTAAATCACTTGGACCTATAAGGAAAATGTATGGCTTTTTACAAAGTGTTGGCATGGTATCAACTCATAATACTGCTTAGTACGTATATAAATGGTGTACATCCTTATTGCCTTTGCCCTTCTTACAAAGTGCTCACTTATAAGCATTCAACATTTTGAGGCCACCTGTGAAAGCTTTACTATGACAGATTTTTGTGGTGATTTTTTTTTTTTTTTGATGATGATTCTGAATTTAAAATAAGGCTAATCTTTTTGTAACATGACTGCTTTGCATGTTTGAAACCAGATGTATAACTACTTCTTTCCTAAATGCATATCTAAAGCTTCCTGGGAATCGGTTTCGGTTTAAAGTCTCACAAGCAGTTGAGTTGACAAACATCATTTGAAATGGGGCAGGTGCGGAAAGAGGCAAAGACTTGATTTATTTTTGTATGTGTGGGAGCATGGTAGGGGGTTGGTGGGTTTTTAGGGGGGGCGGGGGGGGGGGGGCTTAAAATTACACTCACAGCCCTAAATCCTCTTCCCCCAGCATGGCATAAACAGGCTTAGACTGGGCAGGGATGGATGCCAGGCCTCTCCCCCCCTTTGGCTTTTGTGTTTTAATTAACCTGTGCTGGGCCTGCTCGTGCTAAATGTGCTTCAGTTGATAAGGTGCCTTGGTTGATTGATTCATTGGGCGCACGTGCTTCCAATTTACATAGCATTAATGCTAACCTTAGCCTTAGTATTAAGCAGCAATGTATGCCGGAGTTGAAGCAGCATGTATGCATGTACATACTGCTACGACACTGATCTCACGGTATGGTAGTTCGATTTCATATTCATCTCAAGGTGCTGAGGGATCGGATCAATGAGTGATGGGTTTAATTGTAAGTCTCTCGTCCTTCATTCTGGACATTAGTGTCTCCTGTCCCTCTCTTCTGCTTGGCATAGACTGAGCCTGGCCACCTCCCAGCAGGCCACTCAACGTCTCCATTAGCCAGTACCATGGCAATGGTGTGATTAAAATGGGCGCCGCTGGCACACCCAGATGGGCCATTGTTTCATATGTGTTCCACCTGCGCCCAACGAAGACAGCGCCAACCGCACCGCCACCGCCGCTTTCGATTGGACGTTGCCTCAGCAACCTTGAAGCTGGATGATATGCAGAGAAGAGTTTAAACCCCCCAACATGGATCTGTTTTTGCTTTTGTCGCGCTACTTTTTTTTTTTTTACCATTAAAGATTGGCACAGAACACAATGTAAATGAATCACCATTAATAATAATTTGCATATGGTGCCTGGTGGAAGCGTGCAGTGATGTTGGCTGCAGGTGAGAAAAACTCAGCGTTATCAAAGCTAATGCAGGATACCTGGCACCAAGGGTGCATTAGCATGAAGCCATTAGCGAAAAAGAGAGACAAAAAAATTTTCATAAAAGCCCCTACAAACATAAACAGAATGTGGTAAAGCATGTTGTCAAAGAAATTGAGTTTTTTTTTTTTTCACATTTGGTTGTTATCAAGCCAGTGCATTTCAACTCTTTACAACTTCACACATCACTTTTAATGTTCGACCACATTAGCGGTAGTGATTAGGTGAAGGCGCGATGCCTCGTGCTCGCCGTTCTCTATCTTCATCCTAAAACCCATCAGTTTCTTTCCTGCCCTGTTTTGCTTTTTTTTTTTTTTACGATTCCACTTCTCTTTCAGGGTATCTGGTGTTTTTTTCCTAATTCCTTGCGGCACTGGAGGGCGATGCGTAGAGGCTGTGTTCAGCACGCCTGCAGGTTTTAATAACAATATGGCTGCCATCCAGCAGCAGCAAGCTCAGTGATTGGTTGAGACTGTGGTTAAGGGGGAGGAGGAAGGGGATCGAGCGTGATTCAGCTGGAATCAGACTCTCCTCACCTGCATCCGAGTGGAGAAAAGCCATTAAAGCTGCCTCGGGCTGAGAGGAAATGGGAAAACAGCCCAATCGTTTTATTCTTTTCGGTTTTTTTTTTTTTTTACATTTTCAAGAATTAATGTTTGAAGTTTCATATTTTGTCAGGATTTTACAAGCCTGTATTGACAGCATGTTCATCACACTATAGCCGAAAAAGGAGAGATTAAAAGAGAGACACTTGAGACGAACACATATACGAGGTTACGTGTAAAAAGAAAAAAAAACTTGCAAAGGATATTGGAATTTCATATAGAAAAGTTACTAAAATGACAAAATGTGCCTGTTTCCTATGTACACTCCTATCCCTGAGAGGCAGTGGTGCTTATTATGGCTCACACCACAGCACAGTGAATATCCCATCCTCAGTCATAGTGCTGACAAAGAGCATTCAGACACACTTCTATTTGATTACTCAGTGCCCCTGGTTCCCATTTACATCCTAACTCTGGCACAGGAAGGCCCTCAAGGCACTATGTGGGCAGCTCTTGTGCAGCATAGGATGATGACTTTACGGAACGATGTATGCAGAGCAGCGCCTGCCAGATCACCTTGATTACTCTATGGACTGGCATTGCACACTCTATTGGTCGGGCATAGACTCAAGCAATTATTGCACATGTGTTGGAACAATTCATCTCTTTTGTGCTAAGGCTTGTTTAGGTGAGAAGTGCTTTCAAGACCAAGATTGCTGCTGTCACCCCATATTTCTGCTTCTTTCGTTTTGTCCTCATGATTATCATGTTTTTATGGACTAGTTTTCAGTTTCGCGATGTCATATCATAAGGTATACAAGCTGAGTGTGTTTATACAGTAATAGCTATTTGCTTTTCATCAGTACAGCGAGTGAGGCTAACTCCTTGTTTGTTTTCTGGCACTTAATGATAGTATGCGCCATACCAGCATATTTAAATGCTTTGGAATTCATTTCCAAAAGTCATGGCCAGGATTATTCTCATGAATAATGTGTGGTATTTCGTCTTTACAGGTTTTGTTTAAAATGCAGTGGCTACAGAATAACAGTTCTTGCATCTTAGTGCCTGTTCTCTTTCCTCGTGTTGTATATAATAGCAATAATGAGATTATTCTTACGAATCCTGACGTTTACCCTGAAAAACCTCTCTTGGCAAGAACATAAAGACAGAGCCCTGAGAACTTATCAGCTATTCCTTAACTCTGGCACTGTTTTCATTATGAAATGTGCCTTAAGACAGAGAGCATCTATGAGATTTGAAATAAAGCCAGCCATTCATTAATGATAGATTTTCACTGCTATTGACCTCTATATGCTTTACAGTGTTTGTTCAAACACAAAGACTCTTGTGAAAATACACTAAATCAAATGCCCCAATTTACACCGAATGCACGACGGGCCTTTACTAAGACACATCGAGCAGTCAAAACATCCTTATGAAAACATAACCGTCAGCTTCAAAGGCTCAACTCCCTCTTGGAAGGATTGAAGTGATGATAAAAGATAAAGCCTTAAGCCTTCCCTGTATATCAACTCAGCCTTTGATTCAGCCCAAGTGCCGGCTTTGCGGAGGGCGGGGGGAAGACACGGGTCACTGGGATTGTGCGAGGACGGCAATTCTGGTCGTCTGGATTCTCCTGAGCGGATGTGACCTTTTAGGAGCCGCTTGAAAATGCAGAGCTGCTGACCTGCAGTGGAATTAGTGCATCCCTGTGACCGCAGACAGCTGGACCTCGCCTGGGCGCTGCCGAACAAAAGCCCCGAGCTGAATAGAACTGCTAATCTGCCTGTGAGCTGCAGGCGAAGGGGCACAGCCTCACCCTAGGGGCCTCATTTGGCCCCTGATCAGATGGATGAAGGGTCGGCAGGGGCCCATGGTGCCACTGTGCCCCATGTACCCTTGCCCTCTTGGCAGATGCTACTTCGCCCTTCAGGGATTGAGTTTCTCAGGGGGGAGAAGCATCAACATAGCAGAAAAGCTTAGGACAGAGTTATTATGCTTGAATAGCTACACCTCTGGGGGTGTTTGGGTGCCGGTGAAGGCTTAAGAAGTACATTCCAAGGGGTAGTTGCATACTCACGCCAGGCTTACATACCACACAAAGGCAGAGAAATACGAGGCTCAAATGTTACACAGAGCTCTGTTGCCCTAAAGCAAACCACTGTACATTATCTCAATATTTTTTTATGTCTTTAACTTGTGATTGATTTATGGTTTATAATCTCACTAAAGATTTGCACTAAAGAGGTTTTGTTCGCTTTTGCATTCTTCCTCATATTATCTCACAATGCTTTTTCTTGCTCATTAGGAATCTAAATATAAATCTATATACAAATTTCTGTAAAGCTTAATTGACAATATTGTTATGCAGTGCTATGTATATGGTATATGTGCTAGGCAACAACAACAAAAAAAACAATGTTGAGGTTTTAGGGGTAGCAGGATAGAAATACAACATACTAAATAAGGTTATGGGACATTGTGTAGTCCAAATTGTATAAAATGTTGGAAGTTGGACCAAACCTGGTAATACTTTCCTCTGCCTTCATTAGATCTTGCGATAAGACCTTCGTAGGAGGCCGTGCCTGTAATTAACTTTAACCGGTCTATGAAGCTAGGCTTTACCTGATTTTTCCAATGTCTAAGAATTATTCTCATTGCGGTAATGAACCCAGATAATGCCAGGGCAGACACTAGCCTAATGAAAAAATTGACCTTTTTTTTCTAATAGACAGAGTTGGGGAGACTCTGGTAGTGGTGTGACCAGCCAATAAGTTTTTTTAAAATAATGTTTCCAAAGAAGGTAAAGAAAAAAGGAAAAACAGGTAGGCAATGCCACAAATGTACTGTAGAAAACAGCCCCTGGCATTTCCATGTTTCCAACATCTTGTCTCCTTTACCAGCTTACCTCACTGGCCATCCAGCATTGGCACCACCTTATCCCATGCCTCCTTCCCAATAATGACATCCAAGCCTGTTCTCCATGATTATCCAGCCTCTATGTCATATTTCATTTACATTAAAACATTAAAATCTAGTTTTATTAGAATTAATTTACCCATAGTGTGTATTTTATATAGACGTTGAGCTGTAAAAGGTAGAGTTAAGGGAACATGTTTAAGATATCACATTTGTTTTTTTCAACTATTTGTATTTAGTTATTTATTTCAAAGAGGCATCATTTAAATATTTGTTCATAATAATTTATGCATACTCTATAAACCAAAAATCTAATCTTTGGAACTGAAAGATTGAAATGCTTATTTCACTGTGAGTGCGCTATCAAGAGAGAGACAAACAAGAAAACTATGTGTGGCGTTACAAAACTCTTTAAAAATGATCATAATATATAAAAAATTAAACAGCATTTTCAATATAAGCTCTATCATAAATATGACAATTATTCAGATTTTGACAGTTGGGTAATTGGGTTGAATGGGTAAAATATCTTGACTGCAGGTCGTTTAGAAATAGAGGATTTTGTTTCTGACAAAGCCAAAAAAAGGAAGAAATAAAGATAAATAAAAGATAAACTGAATAAAACTGAATATTATTTCCATAGCAGTTTGTGGGATTTAACTTTACAGTGTGATGTTTTGGCATAATGAGATACCAAGTAGGTATTTGTGTATATCATGTCTTCTTGTCGGTTGTTAATGTGTTGGAAATTTAAATTCTTAAAAAATATTTCTGTTTTATTTCAGAACATACATTTCAGATGCAAAATTTCCAAATCCCAAAGTCCAAAGTCAGATGTGCATTACGCAGCCCAAAACTAGACTGTACCGTGCGACGCTAAAGTAAACCCTAATGTTGATTGTACATTTTCACAATCAGTTTGGTTTCACTAAAATCCTGCACAGTGTTTAAGCCTTACCCAAGAACACAGATAAGCATTAGAATAAGGATCCTGGAATGTATAAAGTCACAGCTCAAGCAAACACCTGGCTCTTATATGCGCTGATTAGCAATCACTCCAGCTCTAGTCATCTGCACTACAAATACTCACAACAGAGATCCCACACCATTAGCAACTTACTAATCAAGATGTTTTCAAAACCCTAGAGATGCATAGCGTCTATAATGTAAGTAGTTTGCTCTTCTGGTTAATTTGAGTCAATTTCCGTGCTAAGCCTGGTTCAAACAAACATCTCCAGGATTTAAAGTGCTGTTCGAATGTTGAAACTGTCTCTCAATCGACTGATACACTATGTCTCAGGGTGCCTTTTAATTAAAAGCATGAAATGAAACAAAATGAGTTCCGAATCTCCCTATAGTTTGTTCTCTACCACACTGTTCTCGCCACGTTGGTGGGAATCATGGCGATTGCCTTCCATGTGAATGTTTTAGTACTGTAGGAAGAGATTAAAAGAAATACTTGATGAAAATTTTGATGAAAGCATGTTAAAAAAAAAACAGTCAAACGGATGAAATTTGAACAGTTAGAGGTGACTTATTATAGTGCGATGGACAGAATTTCCCATGCCGATTATGGTGGGTCGTCTTCCCACATTTTCTCCTGAACCTTTCTCTTTATTTGTTTATTGTAACCAGGGTTGCCGTGGATAAGAAGCTCCCGTCCATGATCTGAAGTTCCAAAACCGTGGCCTCGGCCCCTTCCAGAGGAGGGTCACGTATACTGTACACATGCCAAGGGATTAGGGGATGAAAGAATGCCACTGACTGTGAAATTGCCTGATTTTTATCAGGGTGCAGAAAGAGGAAGAGTTGTGCATAATTCTGGTTCTTAATGCAGAGAGCGATAATGTTCGAAGTGTGTGTGAGTGTATGTGCGTTTGGACTTGTACTGGATATCAATGGACATTTACCCAAACCCAACCCAAAGTTTGCCCGTTTTGTGTCCATTTAAAATAAAGAGAAATGGTAGATTTCCAGCAGAAATCAAGGCGCTTTTTTTTATATTTTTATGTCAGATGGAGAGATGAGCTGAAATAACAGGTCGGGGTTGAGTACGAGCCTCAGCTGCACTGGATCTTTATCAGTTTGCGGTTTTATGACAGCATTGTTGATGCATCTGCATTCTAATCCTGCCCTCTGCTCTCTCACAGATAAAGCTCTATACTTCAGGGAAGCCTTAATCTTTCATGAAGGGTTTATCAACTCTGTCCCAGCTTGAGAAAAGTAAGAACTCCTGTGGCATCTTTCCATACGAGCCTAATGGACAAGCAGTTTCATTAATTAGGTTCATTTCACCAACACACGTCAAGTGAGCTGATTTTGGCATGAGACAACTGTCATATTGGAAATGTCCTGATTTAGATCTGGAACGGCATACACGGAGGATTCTGATACAGCCTGTTCCCACTCACTGAGCTGAAGAATACACACGGAGGTGAAAAAGGAATGGCGAAGCTGCCTCCAGCCCAGGATCACGAAACTCGGCTCCTTCCCAGAGCAGCAGGTGACAGGCAAAACCCGCTCCTCAAATGCCACCGGGGCTGCTGGAGCCGGATCATCTCCAAAGGCAAAACTGCTGCTTCCAAACACGCCATGAGTGTGGGGGCTTTAATACATATTATTCACAAAGAGCATGATTGATCATGCAAACGTGTCCAGCTGCTTGCTTTTGGCAGGCAAAGCAAGTTAGCAGCATGCCTTGCATCGCCGAGCCACTTTAGCTCTCCCAAATCCCCCGACACCACTATAACAGACAAGACCTCACTTGCAAGGCATCGTATGATTTTCTTTCCGAGACGATTGTTTGCGTCCTCTCATGCAGTTAGTGATCCATATAGAACTAGAAGAGTGTGCTGGGGGAAAAGGGACGTGCAAGGGCCTTGTTTGTCTATCAAAGGATGTGAATTAATAAAGACAGGCCTTTTTTTTGATCAGCATGTCTGGTGAGATAGCACCCCCTTGTGGAGGTTTTATAAAACCAGGAATTTGGTGTGTGTATAAAAAAGATATATTTGTATATAATTTAAGTAGTTTTTTTATTTAAAAAATGGTTGAAATGTTCATGTTATATAATTAAATAATTTATATTTATGATAATTTAAACAAATGTAAAAGAAAAAACAGAGAAGATAAAAAAAAAACATAAAATTATGTAAAAAAAAACATTTAATTATGTTTAAAAAACAATAAATTATGATGATCAATCACTAGTCCACATTTTGGTTATGGTTCTGGTATCCCTCCAGTCAACGCAGCTTAAAACTGTCTATATGTTATATTTCTGAGAGAGAAAAAAAGAATACATAATTTGCATCATAATTCCCTTATAACATGCAATGCTATTGAAGTTCTGTGCAGCCATATGCAGCTATCCTGAATAATAATAATAATAATAATAATAATAATAATAATAATAATAATAATAATAATAATAAATTAAACTTTATGGCTGGGGTGGTACCCCTGATAATACAATATTTTTGTTTTATCATGAATGCTTTGTAGGTAAGGAGTTTTCCTTTGAAAACTAATTATGGTACCGTACATAATTTGAAAGGGTAACAAATATATATTAAATATAGAAAAGATCATAAGACCACCTTAGCAACAAGGATCAGTATAGTATAGTATAGTATAGTATAGTATAGTATAGTATAGTATAGTATTTTTTTCTGAGTGTTTTCCTTTTTTAATGAATACTAAACAGTTTACTAAACCAATCTTAAGAATCGAATTGTACGATGGAAGCATGTAAGAATCATACTTACTTTTCATCGCTTATCTGCTTTCCGAAAAAAAATTGCCTTAAAAAAAAGACCAAATTTCAATATAGACACGGGCTATTTTTATTCTTAGAGATATTAATTTGCGATTATTATAAAAACAATGACGTCATGGACGAGAGCCAACTAACATCTGCAAGACGATTAATGAAATTCACGTGAGAAGTTTTCACATTAAAACTCACAGGTTTGCTGTAGACTGTCCCCTCTGCTTGCTGGCTTCCTTTCCTGCATTCTTTAGTAGGCGCAGCTGACCGGGGTGAAAACATTTATTAGTCTGACAGTAAAAGATCCACTTAGGGAGTGTCACGAAGCATCCTTACTGCTGTTGAACAGTTGTACCGCTCATTAAAATTGATGCTCCCAAAACCACACAGCTATTAAAAGGCAGATTCCACTGACACTGACAAATGGCACCTCAAAGAGTGTGTTTGATATTTGTGTGTACTCTCTTCTACTCAACCTCTACACACTATAAAAAGATTCCATCCTTGCGTGTGATCCTGCTTGCTAACTGCTTCCTGCGAGACCCAATCGTTAGATATATGAAGGAGGCTTGGTGCAAGATAAAATAATAATAATAATAATCTCCCACGGTAATATTCCCAGCTCTAAAATGTTGAAAAGGAGAAGTGAAGCACTTACATGGCGTATGATGAACGATGTTGATTTTATCTGTTGGACAGAGAAGAAGCTGGTTAACCTGCATGGATCATGGATTTGGCAAACTGATGTTTTTGCAGAATTTCTTTTAATCATTCAAGGTCAGTTTCTCTTAACTCTTTTATTATTCCCTCTCTAGTGGTGCTTTTGAGGAATCTGTCAACTCCACACTGAATGTTTTTCCAAATTAGGGATCTGTTTTGGAACAGACTCAGGATTGAGCACCATGTCGAACACAGGCAACATTTCAGTTTGTCTTTTGATGCCTTTCCAACTCATAACCACTTTCTGTTGTTGTATCAAAAGACATCTTGTGTGTTAATACTCTCTGTCTCTCTCTCTCACTCACTCTCACTCATTCTCTATACCGCTTACTCTGTTGCAGAAGCCCTGACGCCTCAGGGGGACATGGGGCATGAGACGAGGTGTCTATCCATCACAGGGCACACAATCACTCATACACTACAAGCAATTTGGAAACACCAATTTGCCTCTTATTCTGCATGTTTTTGGACTGTGGGAGGAAATCCACCTGGCACAGGAAGAACATGCAAATTCCACTCACACGAACCCAAGGCGGGACACAAACCCTTAATCCTGGAGGTGCGAGGCCATATCCGAAACCATTATACCACCACGCTGCCCCAAGCAAAAATACTACAGCTTAAATAGTTAACCTTCTTCTTACCATACTAATAGGAATTCTCCAGTGTTTTCTGCTTTTTTTTTCCTGCATCAGTACACTATGTGCTATTTCCTTTGACAAGAATTTTGACATGCTTTCTTGTACTCTGGAAACAGCATGAAATATTTACACAGGCACAACTTATGATTAAAGCTTTACATTCATAACTACACTACTCTGGCAGAAACAGGAGAAATGTTGGTAAGTCACTTTCATAACACCTTCAGAACACATTTCCTCACCCACGGCATGTGAAACACATATCAAAACGAAATGAACTTTCTAATAAAGTGATGACTATAAAGTGCATTAAAAAAAAAAGAATGAAGGAATGTATTTGTGTCCACATGGTAGATCTTTATTACTATCATTGTTTTTGGAAGGTTTATTTAGTGTATCTATTTAATAATAATAATAATAATTATTATTATTATTATTATTATTAGTAGTAGTAGTAGTAGTAGTAGTAGTAGTAGTAAAAATATATATTTTTGAAAATTAGTTTTATTATTATTATTATTATTATTATTATTATTATTATTATTATTATTATTATTATTATTATTATATAATCTATATCTATATCTGTCCAGGGGGAGACAGTGGACATGGTGTCAGCGTATAAATACCTGGGAGTTCATCTAGATAACAAACTGGACTGGTCAGTTAGCACACTCTACTAGAAAGGACAGAGCAGGTTGTATTTTCTGAGAAGGCTCAGGTCTTTCAAAATCTGCAACACCATTCTTCGGATGTTCTATGAATCTGTTGTGGCGAGTGTCGTTTTTTATGCTATGGTCTGTTGGGGCTGCAACATGAAAGCGGCAGACAGAAATAGGCTGGAAAAGGTCATTAAAAGGGCCGGATCTGTCCTGGGCATGGAGCTGGACTCTGTTGATATTGTGGCAAGGAGAAGGATTCTGTCCAAAATACATACAATCTTGAACAGTCCTCACCCGTTATACAGTGTTCTCTCCAACCAGAGGAGCAAATTCAGCCAGGGACTGATTATGACCAGGTGCTCTACAGAGCGCCACAGGAGTTCTTTTCCTCAATGACCATAAAATTATACAACTCATCTCTGTAATGTTTACTCTACGGGATGGGGACTGACAGTAGTTACTATACAATATTACATTAATACACTACTGTTCCACAGATCAATATCAGTTCCAAGTGCAATATCTGATTACCAGTACCATTTGTGCAATTTCTTTCTTTTCCATTTCTATTCCAAGCACAATATCTGTATTTTAAATATTTTTAGTGCAATATGTTATATAAGTTTCTATTTATTATAATTTTTTTTTTCAATTTATTGATTAACATTTTTTTTCTCTTAATCTTGTTTCCTTGTCTAATCTGTAACTCCTTTCCTTTCTTCCCGGTAAACAAATCAAAGCAACTGTAACCAAGACAAACCAATTTTCCACTGGGATTAATAAAGTTCTTTGAATCTTGAATCTTGAATAAAAAAATAAAAATAAAAATAAATAAATAAATAAAAAATAATACTAATTATTATTATTATTATTATTATTATTATTATAGAATGGAATTGGATACTTTAACTAAAGCTACTTTTATATTTAAAATGGTATATTTAGGAGTAACAATTGCAGTTATAAAACTGGTACAAAGGACTACATATACCTTTAACATTTTTTTCATCTCTATGTGTCCTGAATGTGCTATTAGTTAAGATAAAAGATAACAAAATAAGGATAAATTACACTGACAGTTACAGTTGAGGACTGTTTTCTTTTTTTATCAAATGACTGTCAATGCTTTATAATACAGTATTACAAAAAATACTATTCCGCTTTAAAATTATGTCATGCTTATAAATGTGTTATAAATGCACTCCCTCCATTGGCAGTACATTTCACATAAAGTGTTAAAGAAATCTTTTTTTAATGATCGTATATAGTTTGATTTAGTTCCAGGGCTATGGTTTTATGGTTCAGGGAACACTGTAGAAACTGTATATCCTATAGAATTCCTATTCTCTGGTAAAATACAAATGTTCAGACATATAGCATGCTTGGAGTCATTAACTGAATTTTGAGAATCTTTTATGTACTGACCGTAGACACTGTCATCACTGTCCTCTTTGTTATTCATGATGCTTGCCCGCAACTGCCGCAGTTTCTCCTACAAAACAAAGAACTGCCATTACTATTCTGCAATTACAATCAGTACAGTTTGGAGACCATCAATAAAATTTTAAATAAAGCAGCATGTCGTAATAGCTTACTGTGTTCAAGCAGTTACAAAAACAGGGCACGGATTCATTCAGTTTCTGCTCATCTACCTGCATTAAATGTCTCCTAAATTATACTAACCAAATCTTTCGCTTTTGACAAATTGTTCAGAAGCTACCTTTTAACCACAGCTGCTTATTTGATTTGCTTATGGATTCAATTCAGGTAAAAACGTTAGCGTTTAGCGCTGCATGAGTCACAAGCCACATGTCAGGCAGAATAATGTGAACTGCAAGTCTCAACCAAGAAGCACAACCCGGATGGGTGGACCGTATGCTGTAGAACAAGTGAACACTACATAGTGAGCAGAGGGAGTGTCAGGAAAAATAACAGAAATGGGCGATCCTGCTTTCCTAACATCTTGTGGTCAAGTAATTACCACTGCACTGGATCAGCATGAGAAGTGTGTTTATTTTGCCTCCTCTGCAAACCTTCCTATGTTGCTTGATTCACTGCAGTGAGGTGGAATGTTCATGGTGTATATTGCCTGAGCTCCTAATATGGCCACAGCTGTAGGGTTATGTTTTATTGGTGCGGCACTGCTCTACAAATTCAGATGAATTTAATGTTGATCTGTTCGCACTCTGTGTTTATTTTACGTCCGCAGCCACTCAGGATCCTTACTGGAAGCATCCCATCTGGATATTATCTGCTGACAATAACGATAAGTGATATTGATATCAGTCTGGTCTAATGAGCGTTTAGTCACAGATCTAACAGCGCTCTCATTTCAGCAGGACGATTAGACAAAGCAAGACGAATGCACAGTAATTGCAGTACAAATATTCAACTTCAATATAAACAGTGAAAGGTCATAGGAGTCTTAATTTTGGTATTTAAAAAATATACTTATTTAAATGGCAGTGAAATTTAAATGTAGCATAAATGGAATATTTGAATAAAAAGTACAGGATTAATACATCTCCCATTGCTTTTGGGTCTAATAGTCAACTATTCAGGATTAGTGGAACTCACTGCACACTGTTCCTTTTAATTCATCAAACACCCTCTAAACGAAGATTGCTTATCCTGTAAGCGTGGTGGCCTGGGGAAGCCCCGAGCCTGAGCAGGATTACACTTGAATAATTTCTAAAAGTTGATAGATCAAAGTATTTCACAGACAAATTCCACTTTAGACCAAAACCAATTTTTTCCGCATATTGTAACATTAACTGATACACTGAGTGGCCAAAAAAAAAAAAAAGGCAAAATTAAAAATTATTGGACTGTCAAAAAAGTTCTAAAAGGTCAAATCAAAAAAGTTACATGATAAAATAAAATTAAGTTGCATCATAAAAATGTACAGTAAAATCACAGTTGTGTTTAATCATGAAGGTGTGATGAGAGTTCACAGGATTGTGAACTCTCATCACTTGATAGTGAGTGAGACTCATTGATAAACACACACACACACACACACACACACACACACATATATATATATATATATATATATATATATATATATATAAAGAGATTGATTTGATTGATTGATTGATTGATTGATTTATATTACAAATGTAAAAATACAATAAAAAGATCTTGAGAGTATATACATACAGTATATACAGTATATATAGCGCAAACAAATAAACAAACAAGCAAGGACTTATTTATATTAGGGCAACAACTAAAAATGAAACACACACACACACACACACATATACACATATACAAACCTATATGTATATATGTATGTATGTGTGTGTGTGTGTGTGTGTGTGTGTGTATGTGTGTATGTGTGTGTGTGTTCCATTCTACTGCAACATTTTTAGATGTTGCCCTAATATAAATAAGTCCTTGTTTGTTTGTTTGTTTGTTTGTTTGTTTGTTTGTTTGTTTTGCCTGCATATCTAATGTGGTCTAACGTCACCTGCTGGATGCCATCTAATCCTTTCTGAACCCTCTGCCAGTCACTGAATCTCTCCAGGGCCTCGTCCACGCTGAGTGATCCTTTCTTCACCTGCTCCTGCAGTTTAATGAGTTCATCCAGTCCCGGCATTGGACCCGGCATAAAGGTGTCGTATGTGCATGAGTCTTGACTGCTGGCTGTGGCATGCACCGAGCGGTTAGTGTTACATACAAAGTTAAAGAGAGGTAAAGTAGGGCAGCTATGCTTGGACACAAACACATCAAATATGCCACATCTTCACAGCAATGCAATACAATTTTGCAAAGAAAAAAAAAGGATAAATTCTATTCTCTTTTTTTTGTAATAGATGTGAGTTGCATCAGTGTTAAATCTTAGCAATGACATTTGACACGGACACACTGCTTTGTGTCATGTAGTATGTCTTACATTGATTAGCAGGAAAAGAGTAGAGAGTCTCAGTATCTGCCTGGGATATTTTCTTCTGGAAAACTAGGATGAAATCAAAGACAAGCAGCAAAAATCACTGGCCTGGTATTCTCATTGGAGTAGGCTCTAAATTGTCATGTGCTTTAACAGTAGGAATGCCACTGATCCACTAGGTGGCATCACATTACAAAAAAGATGCTGTTTGTACAGGGCAGATGAAAAAGACATGAATTCCCTATAGTAACTTGTCTTATCGCTACATATAATGGGTATTACTAAAATAACACAAGCTGATAGAGAGCATGATCATAATAACATAAGTAGACTGGAAGCTTTTGCTTTTTCTGTAACAAAAGATAAACACAAATCAGACTCGCTGCGATCGATGAAAGGAGGGAAATTGAATTAAAGTGGAGGATACACTTGGTGATGCTATTGATTGTTTGTAAGGGCTGTAAATGAGAGGCTCCTGGTGCGCTCGGTTATTTCAGCCCCACACTGTGCCATTCTCCTCTGATGGATTCTTTTCTAGCATTTTGTCATTTGCACCATTTTGTGACTCGCCGGCACACCATGTGAGGATACATCCATGTGCCATCGGTTGGCAAACACTCCTCTGGAGAGAAATCCGTTGATTCTGTGGCAGTTTTTTCACAGGGTTGAGTTGCCAGCTTCATGCCCGATTGTGTTTGAGCAGTTGAGGACCAAAAGCTTGGCAGTGCCGGGGATCAAACTGGGGATCTTCTAATCAGCAGTCCAACACCTTTACCACAAAGCTACCCCTGCCAACCAACCCCCCCCCCCCCCCATGAGGATACCTTAGTCTAAATCCATTAGACTAAATTACTCATATACCAAAGCAGAAAAAAGGTATTTGTCTGTGCCATGACATGCTACGCATTTTAGTACATATCAATTATCCTGTGTTGTGAAAGTAGTTTAGCCTAAGGACCACTCTTGTACCTTTAATTTGCTTTTAGAGTATTACTTTTAAGGTACAATACATGCACCTTTCCACACTAAAGATACAGAAGGCGTCATGTCGGTTGTATTGTTTAGTAATCTTTTATCCTGATATAATAATCCAGCAACATTACGGCTTTAACAATAGCTGGAATTTCAGCTTAAGCAGTTCAGACGAGCTCTGGTCCCTCCCAGTTCAACTAAACACTGAGCGGGTCCAGAAATCTGATCAGCGCGTGGGCGAGAGATCACAATGTTGAAGTGGATGGAAAAGTCTTTCTCTTTGTGCTGAACCCCCCCCCCCTCCTCCTTCTTCCACCACCCGGTCATTTCATGTTGTGGGATGGGAGAGGTGGAAAACATGTGTAATGCATGATGTCGGCTCTACTTGGCCCCCTTGTGCTGTTCTGATTGGTTGCAGATGCATGAAGCAGTCGGCTTCTCTCCCTCTGTGCCTCGCGCCGTGTCTTTGGGAGCGAATAGTTTTTTTAAAATATATATTCAGAGATTCATCGCAAACAATCAATTCTCTAACCAAAGTCCCTTGGCACTAATAAAACTCAAATCTTATTGGCATCGTCCTTTAAGCCTGCTGAGAATTTGCTGATCAGCACAACAAGGTCTTATTAAACAGGATAAAAGCGATTCCCCTGGGACCAACTTGCGCAGTAAATTAATGCAAGTCTAACGCTTAATATTGTCTGATGAAGAGTAATTCATCATAACACATATTGGGCCCAGTGGTGAGGCTGGTGCATGCACACTGAACTCAGCATCACACTGGACTAAAACCTAACACAGAGCATATGCAGGAGAAACTTGACCCTAAAACAGTAGCAGCACACCCACTAAGTCTTTTCAGTCCATTAATGCGTGCCAAAGACAGCAGTCAGCTGTGTGCTATCTCCTGTATGAACTTAGATTTTCCCTTTTTAAAAAAAAAAAAAAAAACCCAAGCAGTGTTGTTATTTAAAGTGCAAACCAGCTTCACATGTTCTGTTATTTCTGAGAGAGCCAGAAACAGTGGTCTGGTGGGAAAGACACACTGCACACTGACGGTAAGGATGGATTTCAGGAATATCCGCCATAGTCGAAATTGTCTCCGTCCATCACCCATGTTTAATGAATAGTTTCATTTCCCGCCATCGTTCTGCGTGAACGAGATGACACGGGTCGAACCGTGTCAATAGAAAAGCAATCACTCTAACCGAGTCTACGGCTCAGCTCATTTTTGGGTGGCACAATAAAAAAAAGAGTCAAAAAAAAAAAAAAGAAAAAGAGAGACGATAATCTTTTCATCTGTGATGAAAAAGAGAAACGTTTTGATAGAGGAGATGGAGAAATGAGCACGGGAGGGAGAGGGCGAGAGCTGGATTTGTTGAACAACAGCCATGGCATTGCTCATGTTTTCATTCCCCCTTCTGTATTAATATATAAAAAATGAGTTTTTCACAAAACAGCTCTAGAAACACACGCTAGTTACCATCTGTTTCCTACAAAACAGCATCTGATATCACTGCGATATATCTCACTGCACGATCCGAATCACTGACTCGTACGCACTGAGCCACTCTCCAGGACTATTCACTGTTAAAAACAACTAATAACTGATTACTTTTGTCTCTTTTCAGTTTAAGTTTTATCTTTACAGCACTGCTTTAGTTTTTTTTTTTTATCATATTTTTATCATATTTTATTCTTTTTTTAATCTGTGGAAAGGAAAACTATGAATTCATGAAGTATCTATCCTCAATAATCAGTACAACTGAGCAATCCAGAGGAGAGTTTGGTTGCACAGTTCATGCAAAGGTCTTGTTCTCATGATGAAGCACCGCTAGGCATACTGTAGTCTCTCTCTCTCTCTCTCTCTCTCTCTCTCTCTCTCTCTCTCTCGCTTACAGGCTACAGATCAGGAGAGTCTAAATGATTTATTAAGCTCTAACAATACAAGTCAGTTTGCACCTTCAACTTGTTGAATTATTAATGCAGCTGAAATTGAACATTTAAGAACTTGCTGGCTGTGATGAACGATGCAAATTCGGGTCTCACTTTCCCCTGTCATCACTTATAGGAGCACAGACAAGAAAGAAAAAAAAATTAAGTATTTATAAACATTACCGATTCGCCTGCCTAACAGAGCAGCAACTTGCTATAATGAGAGATGACTGTGGTTTCCTAATATATATATATATATATGGACCCTGTGGGCAATTTTTTAGGGCTGATAATGATCCTGTTATTCTAACCCTAGTATATCCAAATATCAGCGGCATGGTGGCTTAGTGGTTAGCACTGTCGCCTTTCACCTCCAGGGTCTGAGTTCGATTCCCGTCTCTGTGTGCATGGAGTTTGCATGTTCTCCCCGTGCTTGGTGGGTTTCCTCCTGGGTACTCCGGTTACCTCCCACCATCCAAATTAAGATAATCAGTGTTCCCTAATTGCCTGTAGTGTGTGAATGACTGTTTGAGTGTGGGTCTCCCTTGACCCTGTATACCGAATTAAGTGGTTAGACAATGAGTGAGTGATGTCCAAATGATTAACTAAGGTTGAATTGACTAGCGTGTGTGATTATTATTACCCTGCGCGATGTAAGGTACGTTCTCCTCCTTGCCGGGGAGACTCTCAGGTCGGGGGGCAGGTGCAGGGGGGCGGTTGGTCATCACCACTGAGCTGCTGCTGGAGGCCAGGATCGAGTCATATTCTTCATCATCCACTTCGAGTGTATAGGGATCGTCGTCTATCTCCGCCTGCACTTTAGCATCTCTGGCTCCCCCTGTGTGAGGCTGATCACGGCTGTCGGCAACCCGCCGGTTCACTGCAGGATCAAAACAGCACACACTGATTTGGTGTAATGTTTTCTCCCCGCTTTAGTGTATACTGCACTGTTTATTGCAAGATTGTAGAGTAAACAGATGGATAAGTGTATAGCGACTTACCGGTACTGCCCATCAACTCATACACACTTGTGTCATCATTTGTGTCATCATCGCTGCTTTTGGCCTGTACAGACACAAAAGTTGTCAATAACAATAAATTGATATTAGGGGCTTATAGGGAGGTTTGAATCCTGCAGCATGGTAAACATGATTATAATGAAATATTTGTGATTTGCTTCGGGGATAATGTTGCGAATTCATTGTTTGAAGCTGTTTCAGGGTGACAATGCTAGCACTGTTATAATGGTAACTGGTAGACTTGTATCTCCTAAACCAAAAAGCAAAAACACACACACACACACACACACACACACACACACACACACACACACACACACACACACACACACACGAAAAAAAAAATTGTTACTCATTATTTTTCAGCAACATTTTAAGGAGAAATCAAAGAGAGAAGTGGAGAGAACATACGTATGTACAGTATAGCGGATTGGCTTAGCTAGTCAATAATGTACTGTATGAGATGACTAGCCGAAGGTCTTAGCATAACTTTAACCTACTGTGAAAAATCACATGTTATTTATAAAGGTAAATGTTCGAGTAGTTGAGGATGGATTTTTTCTTTTAATTAATGGTGCAATTTTAGGTTCATGTGTGTCAGCCAAGATTAAGAAGTAAGCTGTAATGTAATCAAAACTAATTGCTTGACCTAAGCATAATTAATACAGTAATTAGTTGCATGAATATGTTGAAAGGTTGGTGCTATTATTAATCTAATGCTCTCGTGATGGTGGCAGAGTGGCGCAGTGGTTTGTGAGTGGAGTTTGCATGTTCTCCCTATGCTTGGTGGGTTTCCTCTGGGTTCTCCGGGTTTCCTCCCACAGCCCAAAGACATGCAGATTAGGCAAAAGTGAGAGAGTTATTGTGTATACTTGTATGCCCTGCGATGGATTGGCACCCCGTTAATGATGTACTGTACCCCAAGAATAAGTAAGAGTGCTTAAGTCAAGTAGATTTTTATTGTTATTTCAACCATATACAGTTTAGTACACAGTGAAACGAAACAGTGTTTTTGAATGAAATAGGTGATTCAGATCTAATGTCCAGGAATTTAGTGCTTTTTTTTTAAAATTTTTTTAACTAAAATACTTCATTTTATCCTTTCTGACATCTTGGTTTAAGAGTTAAAAACCACCAGGAAATGAACAAAATCTGTCCCTTTAACAAGGAGAGATAAAAACCAACTGCTAAAAAATCTGACTCTGCCAACGATAGGGTTTGGAACAGAACAGAATGTGTCCAATTCATCAATCACAGCTTGCAAACACAGTCCATTCAAACATGTAATTCAGGCTGCTCAAACATGTAATTTAGCCTGTAATTCCCAGCCAGAGATTTGATTCTATCTTCGCCAAGTGTTACAACTGCCTTTGTCATTAAAGAAAAGATATTTAAAATGAACCGTAAGTATTACGCAATGCTCTTTTTTTTCCCCTCTCTCTATATCTCAAGGTCCTGTCAGTTTTGCCAACCTCGCTGAATCAGTTCGTCAAGCACACCAGTAATGTGCGAAGCGAGGCCCTGGTCACTGTGGAAACAGCAGACAACTCAATTTTCCTCTGAGCAGATTATGTGTCAGTTGTTCAACACAGTGAGAGATGAACAATGAGACTATTCATGCCACTCGTACACATACTGACCACAGCTACAGAAAATTCATTCGACTCGCAACGCAGAGAAGCGCGTGGTGAATTGATGAGTGGGGACCATTGAAAGTATGCACTTTAGCACGGCACTTGTTTCAGCCTGCAGCTACCATTCTCTGCGCGCTGTTCCTTAGCAACCTCCTCCATTCACTCCGAATAATAGCCCACACTCTTCCCCTTTAGTATTGATAATGCACATTAGCATTCTGTGATATGAATATATTCATTAGAGTAGAAAGCGAGGATTAACAGATATACAAGACTAGCTAATTACGCATCACAAGTCGAGGAAGATGCGAACGATGGCGACTTTGATGTCTGCCAGAAGTGGAACAACAGGTTTTCCACAAGTGGCCTTCTGATGAATAATTTAAGGGATTTTTTTTTTCCCCCATAGAAAAAAATAATGATGTGTCAACAGAATGACAGATGTTATAGAACTGGAAGGAAACAAAGGGTCATTTAGGGGCAATTAGTTTTACTGTGACTACATTTCATGTTGGATCTTTATAACAACTATATAATTTATTTATGGTTTTATGCTGAGGTATTATTTCATCTTATGGAAATGGATTTGTTCTAGAAAAGTATTTGCAGCTGCTGTATGTGTTTGAAAAATAGCTGCGTAAATACCTGATATATCTGTAGATATGTCATTTGTTTTATTTTTTGGACACATTTCTGCAAAAGTTTAAATGATACTAGAAATAGTTTAAAATTTGCCTATTATATATTACAACTATCATATATCTTTTATTACGTTTGAGTAACACGGTGACTTAGTAGTTAGCACTAAGGCCTCGGACCTCAAAACTCAAACTGTGTGCATTGTTTTTTTTGCATGTTTTCCACATGCTTGGTGGGTTTCCTTCGGGTGCTCTGGTTTCCTCCTACAGTTATAGTGTGTGAGTGAGTGAGTGCAATAGACTGGCATCCTGTCCAGGCCTCCCATGACCCTGTACAAGGTATGTGGTATAGATAAGTGAGTGAGTGAGTGAGTATTACTTTTTACATTGTACAACAGATAGCTCTGAAGAACTAACCTGATTGGAAGAGAGGCTTCCTATGAGTGGTGATAATGGACAGTAATACCACTGGCATGTTCAACTATATGCAGCATGCCACATTCCAGGTGTTCTACAATTGTTAATTACACTAAAAATCAGTCGCAGCATGGGTGAAAGTAAGTTGGTATGCACTTTTAGCAAGAAAACACGTCTGATGATAACATTACATCATTTTAAACAACACTTTTTCTGCTTCTAAATCATTGCAAATCACCTCTGTGCTATTTTATGTACTCCTAAACTATGTTATCTCTTAAGCTTCTATCGCAAGGCTTTTATCACTTGTTCAACTACTTGGTGTGTTGAACAGATGATTGTACACCCTAGCACACTACCTGTCCATTTAATGCTATTTGAGGTTTAAACCTGGAACCTAGAAGTTAATGGAGCTGATATTCTAAAGCAGAATAAATGGAAATATAAAGAGAAACTTATGAGATTTATAGGACTGTAAACCCATGTATTATTCACATATCATAATATTTTGGTAATAAAAATGTGTTTGTGGAACTGTTATATAAGAGCAATATCACACTCTAGGTTGTGCTGTTGTGCTGAATATCAGCATGGCTGTGATGAAGTAATAGGCGAGAAGGCACCGCCCAAGTGCCAAAAGCATCACAGCCGTGCTGATATAACAAGCACAACAGCACTTCATCTCATGTGATATACAGTGGGGAAAATAATCATTTGATCATTATTTGACAAAGAAATTAAGAGTCAATTTTTATCATAGGTTTATTTTGAAGGATAGAGATTTTTAATATCAGTTAAAAATCCAGAAATAAAACACATTATATACAGTAAATGTCATAAATTGAGTTGCATTTTAGTGAGTAACATAAGTATTTGATCCCCTAATAACCAACAAAAATTCTGGCTCCCACAGACTGGTTATGTGCTCATGTGGTACACAGATTAATTTCCTCCCCTCCTAACAACAACTTGTTATATGTATAAAAGTCACCTTTCGACAGAATCTCTATCTTTCATTCAAACCTCACCACCACTGGCAAGACAAAAGAGCTGTTAAAGAACATCAGGGACAAGATTGTAGACCTGCACAAGGCTGAAATGGGCTGTAAGACCATCAGCAAGTAGCTTGGTGAGAAGGAGACAACTGTTGGGGTGATTATTCGCAAATGGAACACATACAAAAAAAACAAAAAACATCAATCACCCTCGGTCTGGAACTCCATGCAAGATTTCACCTCATGCGGTAAGGATAATCATGAGAAAAGTGAGAGATCAGTTCAGAACTACACAGGAGGAGCTTGTTACAATTACCAAATAAACCACTGGTAATACAATATACCGCCATGAATCGAAATCCTTCTGTGCTGCAACTCCCCCCCATTCACATCAGTTTGCCAATGAAATGAAAAGGTTTGGGAGAAAGTGCTGTGGTCAGACCAAAATTGAGTTCTTTGGCATCAACTTGACTTGCGTGTTTGGAGGAAGAAAAATGACTATGATCCTAAGAACACCAGCCCTACAGTCAAGCACAGAGGTGGAAACATCATGATTTGAGGCTGTTTCTCTACTAAAGGTACAGGCTGACTTTGCTGCATTGAGAGCGGCCAATGGACGGCCCCATGTATTGTAAAATCTCGGATGAGAACTTCCTGAAGAATGGTCATGGATGGGTCTTCCAGCATGACAATAAAAACATAGCGCCAAGGAAAACAAAGGAGTGGCTCAGGTAGAAACACTATAAGCTCCTGACCTTAAACCTATAGAGAATTTATGGAGGGAACAGAATCTTCAAGTTGCCGAGCAACAGGCAAGAAACCTTAAGAATTTGGCGAAGATCTGTCAAGAACATTGGACCCAAATCCCTCCTGAGATGTGTGCAAACCTGGTAACCAACTACAGGACTGCCTCTGTGCTCGGCAGCAAGGGTTTCTCCACCAAGTACTTTTGTACACAAAGTCAGGTTTGGCTTGGGAATCAAATACATATTTTCTTTGAATTACAAATAAATCGTTTATATGACTCTAATTCTAGATTTTTAATTGATATTCTTTTTCTATTCTTTATAATAATCCTAGGATAAAAATCATTCATTTCTTTGTAAGCGGGCAAACTTATCTAATTAATTATCTAAAAGCTAACTAATCAAATAATTGTTTTCCTGACTGTAGCTTACATAAAGGCTATTAAAACATCATTAAAGTGCTTAAATGGAATATTTCTGTATGAGCGGTCCATGTACTGTATAACATAAAAAAATGGAAACCTTGTCCTTGTTGTCCCTTACTGAATAGGAACTCGTCCAAGTACTTTCTGACTTCAGAATAAACAAAAAGCAGCACTACCCACTCTTGGAACCATGTCATACCATAATATTTGCTCCTTGTTCCCGTGTTTACAATGTCTGTTGTTTGTCTACCTTAATAAATCTAGAGAACGCTGGCGGAGCTGCATATGAGCAACTATAGCTTATAATATATTTTGGAGACTGGCTATCAAGCGTGTGGATTTCATGAGGGCTTAAATGAACTGGAACAAATGTAATTTCTCAGACACCGTGTTTCACAGCATATAGATAAGCCCACCACTGTGCAAATGCATTTTGATGTTTAATATGCACTGACACTAATTAGCATATAGAAAGCGTGTGACTCACAAATGCAAGGCTTTAAAACAGACAGTTGCAATATGACAGTTCACTGAGAGTTCATGCTTTGAATGTGTCATTTAGAACACCGTGTTGGAACAATGGTACTTTATATCATGAAGAAGCTTCTGCTCAGACTGAGCTGTTACTGTAGTCCACCGTGTATTTGACTAGCATGCGGTAGCTGAAAGAGATCAGTGTAATACGTTACTGGGGCGGATGTTAGCATTCAAATTTCAAGCAAATCCCGGAGCAAGACCGGTCTCGTACTGATGAACTCCAACTTTATAGAGACACTTTTGTACAAATGCCATTGTGAAAGAGCTAAGAAACGGTTCATTGTTAATGGATCTGCTTGAATATTAAAAGCAGGTCCAGTATTAGTATTAATAAGCATGTTTAAAGCTTGCATAATTAAGGGACAATTAAGTAATTGGACAGTTGAGTGTGTGCAACTCTCCCATGGCCAGGTGTTCATGATTTCCTCATTAGTTAACCAACAGGTAAGCATATATAAGGTTGGAGTTGATTTCGGGTGAGGCATTTGCATGCAGAAACCGTTGGAAGTGCTGCCACTGTCAGTCAAGCAACCCATCAAAAACATTAGGTGTGGCAAAATTTAGTACTTTGCAAATTTTTTGAAAAGAACTAATGCACTGGTGAGGTCAGGAACACAAAAATGCCCAGAGGACTGTGAAAATAGACCGTGGTGGATGACAGAAGACTTTTTTTCTTTCCCTAGTAGGTGTATCTGTGTCAGAGTTAACAGTCAAGAGAAACCTTTGTCAGAGTAAATACAGAGGGTTTACCACAAGATGTAAATTATTGGTAAGCCTCGAAAAAACAAAAAGAACAGAGTTTACCACAAACATCTAAAAATAAAAGAAGGAAAGGGAAAAACATCCTATAGACCAAAGAGACAAAGATTGATTTAGAGGAGGAATTGCTTATTATTTGAAGCATACTATGAATTGGGCATGAATGGCTGCCCATCACACCACTGGTTCCTTTGTGTTTATTCATGATGTGACTGCTAACAAAAGCAGCAGGATGATTGTGGAGGTTTATATTATCTGCATGGATTCACCCTGCAGATGGAAGGCAGGCCAAGAAGAGCAACATTCTCTAATGACTAATAAAGTCAATTACCTGACCTGCATCTAACTCAGCATGTGTTTCACTTGCCAAAGGTAAAACCAAAGTCAAAGCACCCAAAGAACAAGCAGGACCTGAAGGGCAGTGTGATAAAACTGTTGAAGAGCATGACCTGGAAAGAAACTTGGCATCTGATGATGTCTGTGAGCTCCAGATCTCAGGCATTCATTGACTGAAACCAAGTATTAAAAATGTCCGTTAAATTTAAAAAGACTTGTTTGTTTTGTTACTTTTAGTCCCTTGGAAGATGGATAGTGCAACATACTGTATAAAACATGCTGTACTTTCTACACCCTTCACCTGGTTTTAATGTACAGTAAATACCCTCATATTAAAGCTCATATACAGTATAATCAGTGTTGGGTGTAACCCGTTACAAAGTATTGCTTTTTTGATGTAACAAGTAATCT